>ML789630.1:76560-91707 GCA_009831015.1 Picea engelmannii | reverse complement strand
TTTACTACAACACTAAGTGCTTTTGGAATTGAGCATATATAGTGCGCAGCTATCTTTGAAACAAAAGACTTCCCTGGGTTGATAATTTATGTTTCACTTGGTTGTTTGAAATTAATTAAGCAATTATAGTGACCAACACTTAGCAGGAATGGTTTTCAACATTTTGGCATTTCGACACCCAGAAGACAAAAGGGAAAGACACCTTGTCTTCATCAATTGCGAAGTCCCAGTGAGAGAAACCCAGAAGTGGATTAGCGGAAATAGTTTTTGGCATTTCGGTGTTTCAGCACCTGAAAGAACAAAGGGAAAGAACCCTTGTCTTCTTCATCCATGAATTCTTGGTATGCGAAACCTTGAAACATTTTAGCGGGAATATTTTTTGGATTTTCGGTGTTTCGGCACCCTGGAAACCATAGGGTGATAACCCTCACCTTCACAAGCTATGAATTCCCAGAGTGTGAAACTACGAATCGACTTAGGGGGTAGTATTTTGGGTTTCAATATTTGAGGAGTTGAAAGACTCGATCCCCTTTTATTTTCAAACTCCTGGATTACTGAAGTCCTAACACGGCTAGGACCATCGGATCAGGGGAGAGACTTGCAGCCGTCGATCTAAAATAGCAGGTAGGATTTTGGGTTTCGAGATTTGAAGAGTCAAAAGACTCGAACACCCTTGATTTTTGAACTCCCAATTATTGAAGTCTCGATACGGCTAGGACCATCGAATCCAGGGAGAGACTCGCAATCATCGATCTCAAATAGCAGGTAGGAGTTTGGGTTTCAGAATTTAAAGAGTCGAAAGACTCAACCCTCATCCATCGCTGAGTCGTGAAGTGTGAAAGGCACCTCCTAGCTTGGTCGTGGTCATAACCGATGATCACATGGATGTGAATCCCGTGCTTGGTACTTGAGTCATACGCGACAGGTTTTCCATGAAAGAACTGGTGGATTTTCTTAGGGAAAGTTTCGATAGGAAGAACTAGCCTGCGTTAGGACCTCGTAGGAACTGGGGTATTCTGTCCCTCGAGAAGAAGGAGAGAAAAAGGAAAAAAATGTCTAGTAATCCATAGTAGATTTGTTACAAATTGATATCAGAGCATGGTTACAGCACTTGGCCTGCTTAGGCTCATGAACGGGTTGTGCATAGACTCCATTTGAAGTACTCTTAAAAGGAGTAACCCTCTATATTAACCCTCTTAATAAAAAGTCGAGGTTAAGAATGGAAACTCCGATTGTGTATATGCATGTGAAAAATATGAATTATGCATGGGTTATGAATGAATATAAATATTGACTAAGAACAAGCGTCTTTATTTTTCACACAAGAGGACGATCAACCGCGGGAAACTATAGATGCATAGAATGGTGACTCACCACGAGGTGGGGGAAGGCTCCCACAATAGAGATGAAGATTCTAACGAAAGGAGGGCAGTGGGGATCCCTCCAGATCTAGATAAGACTGTGAGGAGCCTCATGGTCAAACTACAGAGCTACAAGGCCAACAATGAGAGGATGATAAAAGAGTAAGAGACGAAAACAGAAATTAATGCAGTCTTACTGCAGAGTTTATTTGACATACAAAGACAATTGCAGCATGAACCTGACACTAGTCACGTAGACCAATGATAGACAAAGAAAAGTCAAAGTCCAGCTAAGATATAGAAACGTGGTCATGTAAGTGGCCACACTGAGAAGAGCACCTCGAGAAAGGTCCACCCCAGAGATAAGGGACAGGCATTGGACGATTCCTTTGGAAAGGAAGATGGTGACTTGGAGGAATCTTCTAACAGCAGAACTAGTTCTTATTCTTGAAGAAAATGGAAGAAGTGAAATCTTTCCAAGATTCATAATCTTGAAGAATTCAATAATGCCAAACCACCCTCTGTCGACGCTGAAATAAAGAAAGGAGAGGAAGAGGAGGCTTGGTTGCTTGGTTTAATGAAGTTTTTCAGAGTCCATGACTTCTCAGAAAACTTGAAGGCCCAAGTAGCCACCTTCAACTTGAATGGACAGGCTTCCATTTGGTGGGAAGACCTTAAGAATGTAAAAGGGATTCATGAAGAGGGTCTGTCTTGGGAACGGATTGAGAAATATTTCTGAAAGAAGTATCTGTTGGAAAAGTATTTCAATGAAAAGACCAAAGAATTTTATGAACTCAAGCTAGGGCAACTCACCATAGAGGAATATGTCAACAGATTCCTTGAGTTGTTGAGGTATGTACCCTATATAAAAGAATAAAAGGCAAAGGTGCAACAATTCATTAGTGGACTACCTAAGGACTATCAGAGCAGGATTGAGTTTGATGAGCCAAAGACTCTAGAAGACACTATCCTAAAGCCAAGATATTGTCATGAATAGCTTGGGCATCATACAAAACCTCGCGAAGGCTGGAAGAAGAAGAATAGTTCAGGGTTCCAAAAAATAGGATTTAAATCCCCCAGATTTAAAAACTATAAAAAGAGCTCAAGGATGAACTTACGATCTCGAAGCATACACCAACAAAACTTTCCCTCCTTGGGAAGAAATAAAACTTTTGTATCTACCCCAGGGAAGACTGATAACCCAAAGAGAGAACCTTTGAAATGTTGGGGTTGTAGAGAAGAACATCTACTGAGGGATTGGCCGCACTGACAACACAACAATCGGAGAATTTATAGCGTTCACGAAGCTACCATGATCAATGACATGGCCATGGGTGTGCTGTAAATTTATGCAGCCTTGGATAGTAACCAAGCTGACCACCAATCTTCAATGGTGGAAATAGAAGGTATGATTACCAACCATCTAGTGTCTATTCTGATTGACCCTGGTTCAAATTTGAGTTATATAGCCCCTAGGGTGGTTGATAAGTGTAAACTATATCCACGTAAACATACCAATCCATGGTTGGTACAGTTAGCCACTAGCACCAAAAGAAAGGTGGCGGAGGTCATACCAGCTTGCCAACTCATTATGGGTGAATTCCTCACCCAAGAAACCCTTAACATATTACCCCTAGGATTGTATAATCTGTTGGTTGGTATGGACTTTCTAGCCACACATAAAGCCAGACTAGACTGTTACCATAAAACCTTAGAATTTGTAAGTGAAGAAGGAAGAAGGATAACCCTTCGAGGGATCCAAAAACCTGTCTCGGTGAGACAAATATCGGCTCTTCAAATGAGAAAGTATTACAGAAAGGGATGTCCACTATATGTGATACAGGTGTTGAAATCAATTAAAGGTGATAAGTCAAGCCTTGAATACCACCCCACACTGAGAGAATATAGAGATGTATTTCCAGAAGAGGTATCATTTCTACCTCCGAGAAGGGACATTGACTTCTTGATAGAACTTGCACCAGGAGTGGTGCCACTGTCTAGGACACCCTACAGGATGAGCACACCCAAGATAATTGATCTTAAATTACAATTAATAAAAATGATGGACAAAGGCTATATCCAGCCCAACGTGTCTCCATGGGGAGCACCAGTCCTGTTTGTGAAAAATAAGGATGGTACCCTTTGACTGTGGGTATATTATAGACAACTCAATAAGGTAACCATAAAGAAAAAGTACCCCTTACCTAGGATCGATGACCTGTTCGATCAATTGGAAAGTGCTTCTATTTTCTCAAAGATTGACTTGATATCGGGATACCATCAAGTCCGAATCAAGGGTGAAGACATCCAAAAAAATGCCTTCAAGACAATATATGGTCACTATGAGTTTTTGGTAGTACCATTTGGATTAACCAATGCCCCTACCACTTTTATGTGCTGGATGAACAATGTTCTCAGTAAATTCCTAGACAAATTTGTACTGGTTTTTATTAATGGTATATTAATTTACTCCAAGAATAGAAAGGAGCATGAGGAACACCTGAGGCTTGTACTTAAAGTGCTAAGAGAACATCAGCTCTATGCCAAATTTAGCAAGTGTGACTTTTTCTAGAAGCAAATGCATTACTTGGGCCATGTCCTATCTGAAGAAGGAGTAGTAGTAGACCCTGACAAGATTAGGTCTATCATGAAATGGCCTACCCCAAAGGATGTTTCGAATATGAGATCCTTTATGGGATTAGCAGGATACTATAGGAGATTTATAAAAGGATTCTCCAAGATTGGGTGTCCAATCACTACCCTCTAGAAGAAGGGGACTAAATTCACGTGGAAACAAAAATGTGAAGAAAGATTTCAAACCCTGAAATATCTACTGACCCACGCACCCGTGTTGAAGATCGTCGATCCTGAAGATGACTTCCTCGTGTGCACAAATGCCTGCAAGGAAGGTCTCAGAGGAGTCCTTATGCAAGGAGGAAGTGTGGTCTGTTATGAATCTTGAAAATTGAATGAGCACGAAGTCAACTATGTGACCCATGACCTAGAGCTAGCCACCATAGTGCACGCCTTAAAAATGTGGAGGCATTACCTCTAGGGAAGGAAATTTGTACTTATGACAAACCACTATGGATTGCAATATTTGTTTGACCAACTGAATCTCAATGCTAGACAAGATAGGTGGATGGCCCTCCTTAGCAAGTTTGATTTTGAAATCAAACATATTAAAGGAAAGGAAAATACGGTGGTCGATGCCCTTAGCAAAAGTATGAAAACAATTCACCTTGCAGCGGTGAGCACCTGCGAGATAGATGTCAAGGAAAGAGTCAAAAATGCACAAGAAACAGACACATTCTTCCAGACCGTGGCCTCATACCTAGAGAAATAACCCACAGGGATAAAGTATGATGGCTACCAGATGGTAGAAGGAGGTCTTCTCACTTACAAAAACAGATTGTATATTCTAGCTTGTGACGACTTGAAGAGGTTCATAATGGATGAACTACATAAAAGACCCTATACTGGTCATCAAAGATACCATAAGATGATCATGGCCACCCAGAAACAATTCTATTGTCCTAGGTTGAAGAAATGCATAGCTGAGTACTTAGCCTAATGCATAGAGTGCCAACAGGTTAAAGCAAAACACCAATACTGAGCAGGATTATTACAAACTCTACCAATCTCGAAATGGAAATGGGAAACCATCTCCATGGATTTCATCACCAGATTACCAACCTCGACCAAACAGAATGACCCCATCATGGTAGTGGTGGATAAATTGAGAAATTCCACTCATTTTATCCCCATCAAGTCGAATTGCAAGGAAATAGACATCACCAACGTATTCATGAAGGGGATATTCAGACTACATAGTATGCTGAAAAAGATCGTGTCTAACAGAGACACAAAATTTACTTCTAACTTTTGGAAATCCTTGATGGTTGGTCTGGAGACCAAGTTACTATTTAGCATAGCCTATCATCCTCAAACCGATGGACAGACAGAAAGAGTGAACCAAGTATTAGAAGACATGTTGAGGATGCATGTAATGCATCAACCCAAAAAGTGGGAAGATTACCTGCCACTGGTGGAATTCGCCTACAACAAGAGCTACCAAGAATCCCTGAAGATGAGTCCTTTCGAATTCCTCTATGGTAGGTCATGAAAAACTCTAGTCAGTTGGAGTAATCCCATAAATAGAGTTACTATTGGACCTAGCATGTTGAAATAAATGGAACATCAAGTGATTCAGATAAAACAAAATCTAAAGTTCGCTCAGAACCGACAGAAAAGTTATTCTGACCGAAAGAGAACTCCAAGAGATTTCAAGGTGGGAGACCACGTATATCTTAGAGTTAGGCCCAGGAAGAGTTCCCTGAAGATGGGATCTTGTGCCAAGTTTTCACCTCGGTATTGTGGACCCTTTGAAGTTCTAGATAGAATAGGAACTGTAGCCTATAGACTAGCACTTCCTCCCACAGTAAAAGAACATAATGTTTTCCATGTTTCATTATTGAACAAATATGTACACGATTTTAATCATGTAATTGACTAACCTGTGATCTAGGTGGAACCGGAGGGAGAATTCCTACCATAACCTCAATGCATACTGGACAGAAAGAAAATTCCACTCAGGAACCAAACAATTGCAGAGGTCAAGGTCCAATAGAAACATTTTGGCCCAGATGAGGCTACGTGGGAAATGGAAGATGCCTTGAAACAAACATATCCGATTTTGTTTACTTTTGTACATACACATCCTATTGATAGATATAACAACGAGGATGATCTTCCTTTAAGGGGGAGGAAATTGTAACACCTTATTTCCCCTAGTTTGTAAAAATAACTATATTGGCCAAGAACTATGGCAAACTCAAAGATGTGAATGTTTGATTTGATGGACCTTTGTATAAAAGGTCGATGAATGTAAATAATATTATGAATATGTGTTGCATGACTGTTGGGAGGGGGATGTGCTGAAAGAGACCACGATGGATAATGAAAGGTGGTGGATAGGGATGATTTTAGGGGCTAAATTTCACTCGTGGGCTAATTTTCCATGGTTTTTCCCAAAATAAGATTCGCTATTTTAAAAATGATTCGCCCAAATTCTAAAGGATAAAATTATTTTACTTTAAAAATCGCCAAAATTTTATACAAACTATATAAAATCCTTAGACATTAGAATATTTTTACAAAAATATCACCAAACATTTTATAGTTGGCATATGAAATATTAGTAAGATTCGCCAAGGTTTCTACATTTTAAAATAATTTTTCATCCTTAAAATCATCCCTGGTGGTGGAAGGCACCTCGAATGGTGGCGTTAACTTCCACCAAACTAATACTGTATTGGTATTTACTGGCTCAAAGAACAAATCTTCTCTTTGGCCCTGGAATGACTTACTCACTAAGATGGTAGGTGGGGAGGATCCTCATGAGTTAATGAGGATATGGGGGTGAACCTCCTATTCGTAGAATCCCTCAGACCTGACCATGGATGGGGGAATTCACGCCACACGCAACCTTGTAGAACAAGGAAAGAAAGTAAGTGTGGGGGAAAGGGAGAGGGGGGAGATATCATATGCGACAGGGATCATGGAAGAGAATATGGAAGAAGCTCTGGAGGGACAGAGAGTATCGAACAGTGGAGAAGGAGAGAAAAAAAAACCTTGGTTCTGGACTTTCGTTTAGATGGAAAAGAGCAGACTGAATCTCGAAGTGTCGTGGTCTATCTCGGGGGTGGCTAGTGGTAAATCCATCTGGATTCACTGAGCCTACGATTGGGTGGAAACGAGCACCCCTCTCAGCAGCCACAACATTCCTGGTGCTTTTATGATAAGTGTCATGTCTTGTAATTTAAATTAACCTATCACGAATGTATGCTCCCATTTTATACGCACATGTATGTTCTCTGTATGAAAGTATTTGCATGTGTTTTTTTTTGGGAACAATGGATGCATGTTCATACTGGTATTACCATAATCGGTCTAGGCATAGAATAAATAGGTTCAGGATATGATTCCATGCCCTGGAGAATGGCCCCATCTACCTTACTCACGTTATGCCCTGGTCAAAGTTCTCCAAGGTACTTTGCCCGGGAAGCTTCCTTGTACTCTCGAGTCGGAGTAAGTCCCTTGAAAGGGGTACCCTGATAGTAAATCCATGAGTTTACTTTACCCACACCGCAAATTTTATAGCTCGGTGATTTAGGGAGGCTTTAGTCAAAATCACCAAGCCTAGGGTTAATCTACCTAGGAGGCCCGAAAGGATCTGTTGGAGGTCTATAGCCGTCGTCCTTGACCTTTGCATAGACCAGAGGATGGACATGGAAACATCTTGAAAAATCCTGAAGTGTTAGGAACCGTCCATCGACGTAGGACACGTGGCAGACGAGTAGCATTTCACTAACCCGCAACTTGGAGTGGTCAACAGGTAGGGAATATTTTTCAGTGTTTCAGCACCCGAAAGACAAAAGGGCAAGACCCCTTGTCTTCTTTAGTCGCAAAGTCTCAGTGTGTGAAACCCCAAAGAAGATTAGCGGGACTGGTTTTCGTCATTTCAGCATTTCGGGACCTGGAAGACAAAAGGGAAAGACCCCTTATCTTCTTCAGTCATGAAGTCCCGGTGTGCGAAACTCCAAAGTAGCTTAGTGGGAATGGTTTTTGGCATTTTGGCATTTTGGCACCCAGAAGACAAAAGGGAAAGACCCCTTGTCTTCATCAATCATGAAGTCCCGGTGGGAGAAACCCCAAAACGTCTTAGCGGGAATAGTTTTCAGTGTTTCGGTGTTTCGGAACTAGGAAGACAAAAGGGCAAGACCCCTTGTCTTGTTTAGTCGCGAAGTCCTGGTATGCAAAACCCCAAATCAACTTAGCGGGAATGGTTTTCTACATTTTGTCATTTCGGCACCCAGAAGACAAACGAGCAAGACCCCTTGTCTTCTTTAGTCACGAAGTCCTAGTGTGTGAAACCCCGAAGCAGCTTAGCGGGAATGGTTTTTGGAATTTTGGCATTTCGGCACCCGGAAGACAAAAGGGCAAGACCCCTTGTCTTCATCAATCGTGAATTCTCGGTGAGGAAAACCCCAAAGTAGCTTAGCGGGAATAGTTTCGGCATTTTGGTGTTTCGGCACCAGGGAGACCAAAGGGAAAGACCCCTTATCTTCTTCAGTCATGAAGTCCTGGTGTGAGAAACACCGAAGCATCTTAGCGGGAACAATTTTTGTATTTTCATCATTTCGACACCTAGGAAACCATAGGGTGATAACCCTCACCTTCGCAAGCTGCGAAGTCCCGGAGTGAAAAACTCTGAATCAGCTTAGGAGGCAGTATTTCAGGTTTCAGGATTTGAAGAGTCAAAATACTCGATCCCCCTTGCTTTTCGAACTCCCAGATTACCAAAGTCCCGACATGTCTAGGACCATCAGATCAGGGGAGAGACTCACAACCGTCGATCTCAAATAGAAAGTAGGAGTTTGGGTTTTGGGATTTGAAGAGTCAAAAGACTCGATCCCCCTTGATTTTTGAAATCCTGGTTACCGAAGTGTTGATATGGCTAGGACCATCAGATCCAAGTAGAGACTCGCAACCACTGATCTCAAATAGCAGGTAGGAGTTTTGGTTTTGGGATTTGAAGAGTCAAAAGACTCGACTCTCGTGCATTGCTGACTCATGAAGTGCAAAAGGAGCCTCCTAGCTTGGTCGGGGTCATAACTGATGATCACTTGGATGTGAAGCCCGCACTTGGTTCTTGAGTCATACGTGGAGGGTTTTCCATGAAATAACTGGCGGATTTGCTTAGGGAAAGTTCCAATAGGAAGAAATATCCTGTGCTAGGACCTCATAGGAACTGGGGGATTCTGTCCCTCAAGAAGGAGAGAAAAAGGCAAAAAATATTCAATAATTTATAGTGGATGTGTTACAAATATTTCTTGGAAAGGGTGACTTCTTTCATATTCAAACCAATTGATATAGAGTTCTTCACAAGTATTGGCCCATGGAAATATGTGTTGTTCCATTGGATCCGCATATATCCCTCTGATTTTCGATGCATGGGCCCGTTATTTTGCTAGATTGAAGTTCAATTGTTGAAGCATGGTTTGGGCTTTGATCGGATGTTTTACAAATTTCTACACTTCCCATAGCCTTGCATCGGTTATCTTCATGAACTCTTCGGTCCATAGAGAGTCTTGTTCGACATACAACTTGACCACCTTGTTGAGGTCGATAAACTTATCAGGGGTGCAGAACTTGGGGAGCCCGATATCCTTCATTATTTTATTCATTTTATCCTAGTGCTTCTAGCATCTGGTCCATTGTTCTTGGATTTCTCTATGTGAGTCTCAAGACATTTTAGCCCAGTATTCGGTCGATCACTTCATGTGATTGAGACTACTTTTACCCACTAGCTGAATGCCATGTTCTTCCTTCTCTCGGCCCTGCCGAACTGCCTCAATGTATTCGAGCCTTTCTACCACCTGTTGAGCTCTCACATACCATCGCTTCATCTCCTTACATGTTGCGAGTGCCATGAGAGTGTCCTCCTGGAATTTGGATACATTCAAGATTAACATGTGCCTTTCCTTCTTCAACTCTTTATAGACTCTATAGAACTCATCTTTCATATACACAATGGTTTGTGTGGTGCCTTTGTAGTATTCAACCAGATGGCACAAGTGTTCGAGCTCCTTCTGGGTGGCAGCTATTTCCCTTTCATCCCTCCTAGCTCTATCCTGGGAGGCATCTAAGAGGGATTTTCCCACACTGATCAGTTCATATGTACAAGTGTTTGATGTGTTGATTAAGTTATTTTCTGTAGTGACCAATATGGAGTGGTCCAAAGTGATCCTTCTCTTCTTTGTGGTCCTTTGAATGATGGAATTTCTCTTTTGATCATAGAATATTTCATAGATGTATTCTACCTCATCTAATAGCTCTAGTATCTATTGATCGCCCCATGTGAGGTTGTTTCCTAGGCTACTAGCGGTGTATATTTGTTCAAGAGTGGGCTCTTGAACTTCCTCGCTTTTCCTTGCAGGTCCAACCTCTACCTGTTGCTCGTCAAGGATTTGAATATTGGGCAGAATAGAGGTGTTGGGTACAGGATTGTTACTTTCTTGCTCATCGACTGCAAAACCGCCAATTTCCCTTTGTGGAGATCCTTCCTTTATCTCCCTCGGTTTGGGCTCGCCATTTGGATATGCTTCGAATCCTGATTTATTGGAGTCTTTCGTGTCGAGCCTAATTTCAACTTCTACTTCCTTTTGCAAGACCTCCTTGTCTTAAAATTCAGGCTCAGGGGAAGGAGTTCTTTCATGGCCTTCTTCCTCTTGGACATGCATCGGGGTACCATGATATGGCTCTGGACTCTCATTGTCACTATATACTTGTATGATTTTTCTTAGGGGATTAGGTTCTTTTGTTTCTATCGACACCCAACCTGTCTCTAGTGGAATTATTCCTCCTTCTGATGAGTTGACCAACAGTGTTGTGGATCCAGGGTTACTTTATCCATTGGTGTTATCGGGGATTAAGGAACCGGGGCCACTTGGCTTGGTCGGGACACTTTGGACGACAATTGAAATTTTCAGTCTTATAATAAGTTACAGATCATACTGCATTCATTTCATTAGCAGCTGACCTTGCTAGTACAAGAGTTCTGTCGTCCCTGGTGTAACTTGAATTTTAGGGGAATCCCTGATTTGTATCGGGGATTCCTAAGGAAGTCCCACAGCATCAATGTCTTCTTAGGGATCACTTATTCCTTCACCCGATTCATATGCTACTACCCCTTCCTGGGTCTTGAATATTTCTTGATCTATCTGCTCCAAAAATGTTGCCTACTCCTCGTAGCTCATAGATTTAAACCCAGTTCCTTGAGGATCAGCCTTCATGGTCGCCACCTCATTCTAGTGTTGAGCGTTCGCAGTGAAAATTTCACCTTCGAACCAGTCATGGGCATAGGGCCAATAAGATGATACCTACGACACGTCTTGTAAGATCAGTCCCTTGGGATCATGTTTGAAAAATCGGCCCGTTTGGAACCAAAATTCTAGCTGACTCGATCCTTCTTTCTTAACATACGAGGTACAAATGAATATGAAACCCATATGGTATGAAGGCCCCCTTATTGTCTTTTACCAAGGTGGCATTGTATCCTTGCAAAATGGTCTGGTAGAAAATCTCCCCTAGCTCTAATTGATTGGGAACATAAATGGGTAACAAGTGGGGTGCCCCTGTGGTGTCGAAAACCCTAATGTAGGTTTCTCACTCATCTAAATACTAGTAACCAAATTTCTCTATAACCCTTTTTTCTTCGTCTGACAGCCTAGGGCATTCTTTCATGAATAACAAGTGGATGAGTCCAATAAAATGATCAAAGATAACTGCATAGGATTTTTTGTACTTGTTTTCCCATAGGATGTTGAAATATACATGGATCGGAAGCTCCGAGGGATGCCAATTTAGGTTCATCCCAGAGAAAGCATTTCTGGTGCAGATGACATCCAGAAAATACAAGGCCATGTCAAACATAGGAACATCTCCCTCCTTCGAAGCCTAGGCTTTCCTTGTGCAAGTGCTCAGCTGTTTGGAGATGATGGTGCCCCAATTGAAACCCATACCTGAAATGACCACTACGAAAGCTAGAGGCATCCAAGCCTCTAAAAACCAGGAAAAGTCTTTCTCTCCATGCAATATACAGAGAAGAGCCATGAAATATATGTATGGTTCCCTAAGATTGGTCATTGGATACTAGCCAACAGTCTGGTTTATGAACTTTTTGTCTTCGCTCCACCAAGGTGCCATGATTTTGCCGGTATCGTGTGATGCATAGAAACCTAGAATGAAATCAGTGCTCAACTTTTCTCCAAATTCATTGAGCTTGTAGTAACTCTGAACCTCTGATGGTAGGAAGACCCTAATGCATTCACCATTATCATCATTAATCAAACATTTTTTTGCATCGACATGATCAATAAGCCACTTCAGGAGCTCAATGCAAGGGAACACCAGAGACTGGATTTCCACCATGTGTAGATAAGCCCTATGAATATTTAGGAGGACATCATCATCACATTTCCTTGTATCAGGGTCATTGTGCAGGGTATACTCGAGGGGTTCTTCCCTCTTCATTTTATTTAACACTTCTTCCTAGCAAGGAAATGTTGTTTTGGCTCCAATATTTTCCTCTGTATATTTTAAATATAGGGGTTGGGCAAAGGCCTACATGGTGACAATTTTAATGACAGGCACTGGCTTGGCAATGAATTATTATTGTCTTGCAACTACTCGGGAGGATCCCTCTCCTGCTTTTGGTTCTTGTATCTTTGACGCTCTTAGTGATTTCCTGGTGGAGGGATTATTTAGAAGCATTGTTCCTACAGTTAAAACTTCCCTTTAAACACATATAAAGAGAAGCGTTGGGTGAGA
The DNA here is from genome assembly GCA_009831015.1 of Picea engelmannii. Classification (NCBI taxonomy): domain Eukaryota; kingdom Viridiplantae; phylum Streptophyta; class Pinopsida; order Pinales; family Pinaceae; genus Picea; species Picea engelmannii. The sequence goes on along the minus strand of ML789630.1, from coordinate 78,952 downwards.
ACATATGAAATGGAGAGTAACACTCTACAAGTGGAACCATACCTACAATTCTTTCTAGGATAATTTTTTAATACTCACTAAACTTTGGGCATTTGCTCCAGACTATTAGCTTCGCTCTTCTGCGTGTCCTGAATTTCTTGCTGTGTAGAATAGGGTTATACACAATGACTCGAAAAGGATATAACTAGAGAGGTACTATCAGTCATATCGATTAGTAAATATGAGTAATGAACGTAGATTCAAAATCAAATACTATCGGATTTCTGCAGATAAATCTTAACTAGCTGACAGTGGAGGCATGGAGGAAGATGCATTGTATCAGTGGGTTTAATGGTTCCTTTTTTATTTGCGCATGAGTTGGTAATTAATTTGTGATCCAATAATTAACTAATGACTATAAATGCAACGTACCTAACACATTCAGGGGTTAAAATGTCTCGTCACGTCATGTCACTTGGCGAATAGATTGGGGATCAGCTATTATCTGTGTGTATACTCCCAAAAATATCCTTCTGATAAAACATTTGATGCTGATGATATCGTGGATTGGTGATCGGGAGAAATTTTGGGTGCATAGTTTATTAGCGGATCATCATCTTCATAAGCTTTTGTTGTTGAAAACGCCTCGGGAGTCGGGGATTGGTGATGTCATTATTCTATTTGTACGGAACTTACTGTTATACATATTTTTCAAAGCCAAATGGATCAGTCTTTGGCACAATCCCTGTCGAGTCTTATTCACAGAAAAGAAAGGATTTCATCATTCGACATCGATGGATATCAGCGCTTGGCTATTTCAAAATCTCAAGTGATTTCCTTCACCTTTTACCTCTACCGATGTTGAACTTCCTAAGCGAGTCGGTGAAAAATTTTAGATCGTCGATTCCTTGAGTAGTTGTTAATTTTCTTTCAAATTTAAGAAGGTTCTTTGTTGTACATTCAAGAAAACTTTAATCGATTCAATCATGACAAATAAAATATAAGCGAAGGCATCAGTTTCATACTTAAGTGAAAATAGGCAATGCAGAGGATCGAGTTGTACCCAAAAAGGAAATGGTCATATACTTTTAGGGTGTGTTGAGTGCTCAAATGTTAAGCCCTAATATTGTCTCATTACCCCTTAATTGGGGCATATTATATTAGTAATGTTATTTTATTTATGTCAGCTTTAGGCCATTAGTTGTAATTATACCTCCTAGTCTCCTATATATACCAAGGAGACATTTTCATTTTGAACCATCTTGTACTTGACAATTAGGTGGGGTAAGAGGAGGTTGCCCCCTCAAAGAGGCTTATTATCTGAAATTATCTCTTTTTCAAGGTGTTGAGTAATTTTTCTGAGGTTTTTCTATGATATATTGATATTTGGTTCTTAACATATGGTATCATAGCTCAAGGTCTTGGGGTTTTGCTGCTACTTCTGAGACACCATGGAATTTTTTCTATAACTGTTTTTCTACAACGTTTCAGAAGGAACAGCTTGGAGGATATTTATTAGATGGATCAAGGTACATTGGGTTCAAAATTTAGCTCCTGAGGCCTTATACTTTCAAAGATACCTCCTGTACAATATAGGGTTTTGGAATCATCCGTAAATGAGTCATTGCGGAGTTTTCGCTATAAAATTTTTTATGTAATGTTTCAGAACCTGAACTCTAGAGGCCAGTTACAAAAATTTATAAGTTATTTGTGGTAAAAATTTCATCTTCTGGATCATATTAAATTTTTACATACACCTTGTGTAACATAGGATATCTGACTAGTCCTATTGACTAGTCTCAAGAAGGTGTTCCAGGCAAAACAATCATAACTTCTTGCTTGAGAATCCAAATTGAGTGGGACTAATTTCATTGGATCTTGGACAATCTGTAGTACGTTGGGTGCAAGTTTAAAATTTTTATATCAATTAGTGTGTGTGGGGCATGCTATACAAGTGAGATCTCTTGGAAAGGAAAAAGATCGGCAAGTTGTGGGGAAGTTACTGTAAATTCCACTTGGCACATCCAATTTTGATCAGACCTATGGCATTCCAGAGAATAAATATCAGAGAAATACATAAAAGAAATTTTCATAACCAGAAGGGCTGAAACTTTGGAGATACAACAGAAGACATATTGTCTAGAAGAACCACCTCAAAATCAAGGTTCAAAAGTGATACTTGGCCAACATGCCACCCAAAAAGGGAATTTCTACACCAAATAAGCCTCTAGAAAATCCTACTTGGACTCTTGATGAAGGTGAAGAAATGAGTAGGGACATAAATGATTTACAAAAGAATATAGTAACAAAATATGAACTACAAGAGATGATGGAGGGTTTAAAAGGGGAGATCATGGAAGTATTGAAAAATTTCGTAACAGAGAAGACACCTGAAAGTGAAAATGCATCCCAT
>ML789630.1:45996-69999 GCA_009831015.1 Picea engelmannii | reverse complement strand
GGCCACCCAAACCAAACATTGGAGTCTGTCAATAGGGAGTGTAGAAGTCCAGTTACGGAAAGTTATTCAGGACCCCCCTCTAACACATGGGCTAAACACGAGGTCGCGTAAGGAAAGGTAGCGGAGATAACCCCTCCAAAGCTAGACTGAGCGTTGCGGAGAACACATATAGAGGATCTATTAAGGGATTCCTTCGTTTTCATTTTCCACGGAGCTTCATGGGTCTCAAATCCGTTTGAGGTCCTCAGTCATCTTCCATACCATTTTCTCTCGATACCCTTGACAGGTTTTGGGCTTGATACCCTGCTCATTGTGGTCTACCCGACTGCCGACTGTACCCGCTTGATGATTGTTCACGTGTTGGTAAACTAGTTGCCTATCTTTTCTAGGGACATACATGGGTGACTGTGGGGGTATACCATGGTACCTAGGACGGACATTGGACCAACACTTTGCAGAGTATACCTGGAGGGAATTTCCGTATTCGAGTTTCACTTGCACTGGTAAGTTTCTCTAGTGTTGGTTGTTGTAACTGTTCTTCCAACTAGTTTAGTGCTTGCTTGATTTATCTTCTAGGGGATTTCTTTTACTGTGTGTTGTTGCTTGTTCATGTAGAATACCTTAGCGTTTCGTGAATCTTCTCACACAGTGGAGGATTCGGAGCTCCGCCGGTCACGAAGGCTTCTGGGCCTGCCGCCGGTTATACTAGAGCCACCCCCGCCACCATTGAGGCAGAAGCTAGACCATCAAGGGTCTTTCGAAGCAACAGGGGCTTTTGATCCCGAACAACCCCCCGAGGAATCGACCGCCAATATTGGATTGGTTGAAACCTCAAACACTGATACTTGGCCAGACATTATTGTGCCAATTCAATTTTACGAACGCCTATCAGTGCCTAACCCAGTTATGGAACAAATCACTTCCTCCGGGATTTCTTCCATTCCTACCACGGTTACTACCACAGGAGAAGCTTCTCCTAACTTGCCTTTGTCAGCGGTTCGAGCCACCATGGTCTCGACCGCCACAGTGGCCCAATGCCATCCATCGTGGCGGCCACACCTCCTTACACAACTAGTGCGACAGGCGCTCCATTTTCATATGGTATTCCTAATTCAGGTATGAGTCCTGCACTCCTTCCACTTTACAGACTTTGGGTCTGGGGGCAGGAAGCTCTAACACTCCTCTGCAAGGTCAACTCGGGGGCATTCCTGTCCCTTTCAATGCTTTTCCTTATGCTGGGGGTCATATTCCTCCTCCGTCCCCTTCGCTTAGTGGATTGCATCAGCAGTCCGTCGGGCAGCCTACACACACGAGTCCACTTGGAGCCAGGAGTCAAGGAACAACTGTGCAAACTTTTCCGGTAGGTTCGTCACCGTTCATTTGGAATGGGACAGTTGGTAATAACACTTTTGCATCCACTGCTTTCCCATCAGGGGGCACACCCATTTTCGGATAGTCTACGCCGGCACAGGGTACTATTCCTGCGCTGGGGGCACATATACCAGGATCTTGGAACTCAGGTCAAGGATCCATTCCTTCATTCGGAATGTCGTTCTGGGGCAACTCTTTCCACAATCAATGGAACCCTGGACAGGCCTCTATGCCTCTCCCCACAGGACCAGCATGGGGTAATCCTTCCCAAAGTCCATCAAACACGATGAACGCCCAACATCCTATGTCCTTCATGGGAAATCAGCAAATGATGTCTCCTCAAATGAAAAACCCCTACGCTGGTCAAGGCCACAGTTTCTACCAGAACCTGGGCCAGCAGCCAAACTTTTCCTGGCAACCTAGTGCCGGTCCAACTCCAGGACCCTTTTATCCTAGCTATCAACAGCAACCTAAACTCCCTTTCTTGGCAATGTTACACTTGTCGGATTTAACACGGTTGTTGAATGATCCTATCTGTCACAATCCACGTTGACCTCCTATGCCGACGAAGTTGCCTTCGGACATCCCAAAGTTCGAGGCCAAGCCTAATGAAGATCCAGGTGATCATGTGACTACTTTCCACTTATGGTGTTCATCTAACTCACTGAAATATGACTCCGTCCAGTTGTGATTGTTTCAACGCACTCTGATTGGGAGTGTCGCGAAATGGTACATAGAGCTTGATCGTTCACGATATTCCTCTTTTGGTGAACTGGCGATGGCCTCCCTCAACCATTTCCAGTAAACTGTGAGATACGACGCCGGCACAAAGTTTCTAGCTAATTTTGAGCAGACGTCAGCGGACCATATCTCGGATCATATTCGAGAGTGGCGATGCCGAAAGAGTCTTATCAAAGTACCCGTCCCACCAGCATTCCTGCTTGAGTGGTTCCTTAAGTCTTTAGTTCCGCAGTTATCCAAAGACGTCGCGACTTCAGGGGTCTTCTCCGAGGAAGATGCCATCATGAGGGCTCAACATTTTGAGCTTATTTATTCTCAGTCTGGTCTATTGTACACCATCCTGCTGGATGCACCACGATCGATTCTGGACAAAACCAGACAGAGAGTTGGACCACATGCTGATGGCATCGTTGGTTCGGCACAAACCAAGCCCACTGAGCAATTGACAAAACAATTGCAACAGTTATCTATACAACACTTAGCGGCTAGCCATAATACTACTTTGGCTGCTCCTCCTACTCAAACGTCGAAAGTACACTCCGTACAGACGACAAACCCAAAGGCCAACCAACAGCCCGAAGGGAAGAAAAAACAACACAAGAAGAGTAAGGGGGATAAGAAACCAAATGATAATGCTGGCGAGGGCACCACAGAAAGGAAGAAGGCAAGGTACCCGTGCAACCTATGTGCGGAAGACCACCCGACTCACCTATGCCATCAACTTGCAGAGGCCCAGAAGTTTGTCACACAGCAACATCAACCCGTGTTGACTAATCCCTTTCAGCATGGGCAAAATTTAACTCAAGCCTCTGCAAGTGCGGAAGGGGGCAGCCACGAAAACTTCCCTTCCCCAAACAATCCATCTTCCACGAACGTATATATGATGAAAAGTGATGCTTTTATTGTGACTAGAGCTCACGACTATAGAAAACCAAGCGCCTCTGAGAAGGGCAAAGAAGCCGATCTCCCATCTCTTCCTCTACAGATCGAGAAGACGTTGGGTGAGACAATGACACGTATCCACAAAGGTGTGTTTAAATGAGCTTCTCATAATCCAAACGCAAGGGCCGCCCAGAACTACTCTGTGGTGGAAGATTTATCCCAAACCCCTTGTGCTATGTCTTCTTTGGAAGTCCTCCAAAGTTGCCTTGCTCAGAGGAAAGCCTTGTTGGCTGCTTTAGGCTCTACTGAGACCTGTAACCTGGGTACCATCATGTTAGATACGACTAACTTGAAACCTCGTTTTCCTTACCACGTCATGTTTCAGATAGTAGTGGCTCATCCCACGAAAACTTTTACATGGAACATCTTTCGCACGGTGGTAGACGAGGGCTCTTCGACTTGCATTATGTCGTTAGCATGCTGGAAATCCATTGGTCAACCTGAGTTGTCTCCATCACCCACTCTCCTCACTGCATTCGATGGTCGTTCTTTCCAACCGCATGGCATCATTCCTTCTTTCCCAGTACAGTTAGGGGGGAAGGCCGTGTGCGTCGAAGTAGAGGTAGTTGATGCCCCCATCGATTACAATCTATTGATAGGTCATAGTTGGACTTATGCAATGCAAGCGGTGGTCGCTACAGTTTTCTGTGTCTTACTGTTTCCACATGAAGGCCGGATAGTGACTATTGATCAGTTGTCCTTCTCTCGACCTGACCCAGCCTTGGGGGCATCCACGGTTCCCATGGTAGATAATCCTCAAGCCGGTGTCGTCAATATAGGAGTGGGTTTGTGCCCATATTTGATGGGTACCTTCGATTACCCACCTCCTCAAGGAGATGTCAATTTTATATCGACTCACCACAAGGATGATATTTTCCATGTTTCATCATTCTACACGACTTACTTTCAGGATCCGTGGACTCTACATTCCCCATCAGACACGATGGATGCGACAGGGCATGCGGGCATGTCTACGCCCTTGTCAGCCACTGAAGTAGCGTACTCTTTGGTTCAGCAAACTTCAGCTACTCCTGATCCGATTCCAGCACCAGAGTTGGATCCGCTCCTTAAGCCTATCTGGGCTCAGGATTCTCTTGTCAACACCGATTCGTTATATTTAGTCTTGCCTTCGGACGAAGCCATAATCGAAGCAATGACTAGTCTGGACAAACCCTGGGACGATCTTCATCATAGATCATACTTCCTCCCAGAGTTACACCGAATCGAGGCAGGAGAATTCACTATCACCATGATGGGAGATCAGCCTTGTCCCATTAACCTCTTGGCTACACAAGATATTTATGCTGAGGGAAATATGGCGACTATCGCTGAAACGATACCTATCAATATCTCCCGAACCCCCAGCGTTGTGGAGAATGTCTTCGTCGGAGCGGATTTCTCCCCCGAAGAGATTCAGATTTACATAGATCTTTTCAAAGAATTTCGCGACGTTTTTGCCTGGTCTTATGAGGAAATTCCAGGCATCGATCCGAAAATTGTTGAACATGAGATCACTACATATCCGGACGCTAAGCCTGTTCGACAAAAACTTCATCCAATTAATCTTAGGAAAGCAGTAGCGATCAAAGATGAGGTGGAGAAATTGCTTAAGGCAGGGTTCATATACCCTATCCACTTCACTGAATGGGTGTCAAATCCCATGCCAGTCGATAAAAAACAAGGCACGATTCGTGTCTGTACCGATTTTCGTGATTTGAACAAGGCGTGTCCAAAAGACAATTATCCAACTCCATTCATTGACCAGATCATTGATGAGTGCACCGGTTATGAAGCCTTTTCATTCATGGATGGTTTCTCGGGCTATAACCAAATCCAAATCAAACCCGAGGACCAACACAAAACGACATTCATTTGTCCGTGGGCTACATTCGCCTATCAAAAAATGCCTTTTGGTCTCAAGAACGCTGGAGCCACTTTCCAGTGGGCCATGTCTTTTGCGTTTCATGACCTCAAACATATAGTCGAGGCTTATATAGATGACTTAGCATCACGCTCTCGCAAGCGAAAGGATCATCCAATGCACCTCCGACTAATCTTCGAACGCTGTCGCTACTTCCAGATTCGCTTAAATCCCAACAAGTGCAGATTTTGCGTCACGTCAGGACGTTTGTTAGGTTTCATTATTTCAACAACGGGGATCATGGTTGATCCTCTTAAGGTGGAAGCAATAGTCCAGTTGCCCCCGCCACGCACAATTTTACAACTTCAAAGTCTTCAAGGCAAGGTGAACTTCTTATGACGCTTCATCGCCAACTATGCCGAAATAAGCAAGGGCTTCATGCGCTTACTAAAGAAATGCGTTCCTTTCCTCTGGGACGAAGCAGCGCAGCGCTCTTTCGACGCATTGAAACACGCTCTTACAACCGCACCTCTGCTACGACCACCAAATTATAACAAGGATTTCCTATTATATATGGCTGCCGCAGAGTCAACCATAGGCATGGTTTTAGTTCAGGAAGATGATTCATTTTCTGAATACGTGATCTATTACCTGAGCCGAGGCCTCGTAGGACTGGAACTTAATTATACACATCTCGAAAAACTTGCGTTGGCAGTAGTTCATGCTGTTCAACGGTTCCGTCACTATGTTCTGTTTCGCAAGACCACCGTCATAGCTATCGTAAATCCATTTTAGTACATGTTAACACGATGAGTTATCGGTGGAAAAATTAGTAGATGGATGGTTATCCTCCAAGAATTCGACTTAGACTTCGTTTCAGCCAAGTCCAAAAAGTCATTGGTCTTCGTAGAACTTATTTCGGAACTTCCAGTTGAGTCAAGTGACGTTGTGCCTGAGGAATCGCCTATCCGGGGTGATATGTTTATGATTGAATCGTCTAACCCCTGGTACAGAGATATATTGATCTATCTCCAAACTTTGAAGTGTCATACCTCTGCTTCTCGTGATGAGAACCGACGGATACGCCATCAGGCCAAGAACTATCTTATACTTAATGATACTTTGTATCGGTGAGGTGTAGATTGTATCTTGCGTCGATGTCTCACTCATGAGGAGGCCATCATAGTGCTCAACGATTGTCATACAGGAGCTTGTGGCGGTCACTTATCCGGGTTGGAAACAGCCCAAAAAATTTTACGAGCAGGTTACTTCTGGCCCATGCTTATTAAAGACTGTATTGAGTCGGTCAAGAAGTGCCATCCGTGCCAAATATTCTCACAGAAGATGAGGGCACATCCAGCTCCAATGTTTCCTGTTATCATCATTGGTCCCTTCACAAAATGGGGGATTGATTACACTACTTGCAACCCCCCGTCAGCCAGGGGGTATCGCTATATCATTGTAGCTGTCGACTACTTCACTAAGTGGGTCGAAGCTATGCTGACGTTCAAAGATGATGGAGAGACGGCAACTCTCTTCTTATTTAATCAGATTATAGCATGATTCGGAGTCCCGAGAGAGATTTTCACTAACCATGGCAGACACTTTTAGAATCAAATGATGACCGAGTTAATGTCAAAGCTTGGGTTACGGCAGGAACACTCATCACCCTATTATCCCCAAGCCAATGGGCAAGTGGAAGTTGTTAACAAAATGCTTAAGACAATGCTACAACGAACCATCAACTCAGCCAAATCAAACTGGCATTTGATGTTATACTCGGCATTATGGGCTTACCAAACATCAGTTAATACTGCAACCGGTGTCTCACCTTTCCAACTCGTTTACGGGATAGAGGCAGTCTTGCCCATCGAATGTCAAATTCCATCTCTAAAATTGGCAGTACATTTATTGCCAGACACTTCTCCGCTTGAAGAACGGTTAGTACACCTTGAGCAACTTGATGAACAGTGTCGCGATGCGGCCCTGGCCAATGAGGCTCATAAGAATAGAGTTAAGTGTCAATATGATAGGTCCGTTCGTCCTCGGGTTTTCTCTGAGGGCGACCTTGTCCTGGTTTACGACCAAGATAAGGACCCCCTGGGGGCAGGAAAGTTTAAACCCATGTGGTTCGGATCCTTTATTGTTAAGGAGGTGTTAAAGAAGGGCGCTTATCGTCTAGTCGATTTTGAAGGGAATGCTTTGGTGGAGCCTAGAAATGGGCTCTACCTCAATAAGTACTACTCATAGGGTCATTGTGGGTAACTTTTTGTAACATATGTATAGTCTTTGTGCTATTACTTTCTTTCGTTTCTTTTGAAAAACGTGTCATGGACGTGTCATTAATGTTATCTTTCGTCACTATGGTAGATTTCAAGTGAGTCTGAAGTGTTCATTGGGTATGCGGACGGTGCTAGTTGACACACTCAGAGGCTTGTCTCTGCAACTTGGGTAATCTTTACACCACAGGGTCAGTTGTTATCTTCCGGAGGAATATGCTTAGGTGACACCACAAACAATGTTGTGGAGTATAGCGCAGTTATTGAGTTGCTTCGTGACACTTTGTCATTAGGTATCTCCCGTCTCTGGGTCTATCTAGATGCTCAACTGGTTGTGTCACAGCTAAACAGAATATACCGTGTGCACGATCCTACTTTACACCGAAGATTCCTTAGGGTACGTCTCTTGGAACGCAACTTTGATTATATTACATATTTTCATGTTCCTAGGAATCTAAATCAAATCACAGATACTCTAGCTAATCACATTTTAGATTGGCATCTTGCTCACACATAAGAAGATCATGATCAAACACATGTAAATACATTTTGTACACATAATCCATCAAGACACATAAAAGAAATAAAAATCATATATATACATCACAAAATCCTCAAAGTACATAGATGGGCGCAAACGCCTCAAAACATGGGAACCATAACGAGTCACTGGGGCTTATGCCCTCAAAAAATATAATACATATCAGTGCTCGAGGCACATGAAAAGTTTACAAGTCGGCTCAGGGCCTGTGGGCCCTGTTATAATCATATACAGCCCGACCCAAACATCTAAACAATCGGACCCATGTCTGTGGTAACCCCACCATATGAGTCTGCATAGAGGGCAGCAAGTCCTCTATCTCTATCATGGGAACTGTGCGGGTGAGCTTAGTGAAGTTCCGCTCAATCCACCCAAGGTCCCTCTCAGCCTCTCCTGGAGGGTTCCCTCCTGCTGTTGCTCCCCTGGCGGTGGCAACTGCGGTCTCTGGCCGTGGACGGCGCCTGTTCTGTGCAAAATTGGCAGGCCGCACGGGTCCCACATCTGCAAGCAACACAAATTTCACCCATCAAAAACTCTTTTACCCAACAAACATGATATATATCTAAAAAAGACATAAAAATTACATATGCAAACAAAAAAATAGTACAGGTGGAGACTTACCTATCTCCCCTCGCTCCTCACCAGGAGGAACTGGTATCACTGGGTCTCTAGAAAAGTCAATCCCGGCATATGGGTAATCCTCGATCGTCGGAATCTGTCGCGTCAGCCATGCAAAGAAATCATCATTGAAGGCCTCGGTGGTCCTCCCACCACCCTGTCGCGGCAGCAACGCTGCCCATCTGCACACTGCCGGGAAAGTCGTCAGATGTCCTCGTACCTTCATCCGAGGACTAAAACATGGAAATCTCTCAAATAAGAATGAACACAGGATAGTCCCGAACCCGAAGTTCCTATGTCTCCGCTGATGACAATCTGTCAATTGCCTCTTCATACTCTCGAGCAATGTGGTACTCCAGTCATAGATTTGTGCTTTCATGCACTGAACTGCATAGTTCATCTGTGCACATGACTCTTGATGTACGGCTAAGGAGCCGGTAATTCACCCAATGAGTGATAAGATGGTCTGTAGAGTAAGGCTGGTAATACTGCCAACCGGTATCCAGGAAGTCCCCTGACTGGTCCTAGCCACGCAATACTCTGCGATCAACTCCGAGACTTTGCTCGGCCCCGCAGGAAACGTCTGCAAGTTAACGAGTTCCCCTCTCCTCGAGAGGCCCATCAAAAAATAGATGTCCTCGGTGGTGGGCACCAAGGATTTCCCCTCGATCATAAAGGCCTCAGCATCAGGATGCCAGTAGTCAACCAGGGCATTCAGCAGCCTTGGTTGTGCGTGCATAAACAGACATAAGAAAAACTTCACAAGGCCACACTGTGTCAGCACGGCCATCACATTTGGATCTATAGCTACTGCCTCATTGGCAGCCTCATGCTCTCTCTCTCTCCAATGAACATACATCCTGCAAAAATCACAAGGCCAAAAGGAGAGTTTAGATCTTGCCAAACTTTGTTTTTTCGTTGCGCGGGGGGTAACCCGCGGGCTGTCGAGGAGACAGTTGCGGGTACCTGTGCGCAGTTTTGACTCTGGGCATGGGTACCCGCGGGCTGTCTCTGGACAGCCCACAGATTACTAGGGCTGACCCCTTAGAGGGCGACAACCACCCCCAAAAGCAACCCAAAAAAAACAAAATAAGTATTGAAATGCAAGATGAGGGAGTTTGTACTTACTTGGTCCGAGAAGAAGTCTGTTTGGTCCACTGTAGCTCCCGGAATCACGATCTATAGCAAAGGGGGTCTTTTGGCTCCAGAGTCAATTTCCAATTCAGCAATGGTGATAATGAGCTGCCAGCTTCTATTTATAGACTTTTTGGCCTCTTTTTGTCACCCTTTTGGCCCCTTTTATCAGTTTCATTATACCAAAAACCATTTTGGGTGGTTCCGGAGTTATATGGAAGGGATTTGATTAGGTATTGGGACATTTTTCATTGAGTTTCAGAAAATAAAAAAAATACACATAAGGACGGTCCATAAAAAAAAAAAAAAAATTCAAAAGACAACCTGAGCATATAGGGTAGGATTTTATCCCCACTGTTCCATCTCGTTGCCCATTTTTTTACAATATAGGATCGACCCCATCCGGTTGTGACATGGAACCGTCATTTCTGCTCTAGAAGTGTCGCAACTGGATGGTAGAGCTTACCAAAACATGGATTCCCTAGGTAGTTCCTGGTTGCATTATGGTGTCCATGCCATTTCTAACAACATAGTGAGCTCGGGAGTCCGTATAGTCTTTCCTGACTATGAGTTTGAGCCTCATTTGCATGGGTCTTTTTCACTCTTTGCCTTACCCTACAGACTCCCAAAACATAACGGGTCTCCTTTTAAGCCCTTTTTAGACCCTTTAAACATGAAAAGATTGTCGAGCGATCTTGTGACCCTTCATGCTCATTAAACTGAAATTTGAAGTCACGTCCGTCCGACGGTAGTTTACCCCTTTTTCAGTCTGGATGGTCAACTGTACGAACAAAGGAGCGCTCTATTGAATTTCCATTCTTTAGAAGAGTATCCTCAGGTATAATTTTATTCCCTTTTCGGGCCTGAGGGACTAAATTTACGAAAAAGAAACCCCCCCAGAGTCCATAGTTAAGCTCTTTTCAAACTCCCTAAAATTGAAAAGATTGTCGAGTGACCTTATTCTTTCACACTCGTTAAACGGTCCAGAAGAACATTCCTGACGGAGTCCATAGTTAAGCTTTTTTTAGACTCCTTAAAATTGAAAAAATAGCCGAGTGATCTTGTCCTTGTCACACTCGTTAAAATGGTTTTGAATTGACGTCTAGTCGGTGCTAGTTTACCCCTTTTTCGAACCAACTAGACTATTCATGAAAAAGGTACCCCAATGGAGTTTCCTTTTATGTTTTTTTAGACTCTCTAAACATGAAAAATCACTGAGCTTCCTTTCTCTGGGCTCGTTAAACTTACATCGAAGGATGTTACCATTGTGTGTTCTATCAACCGCACTTGCATCCTTTACCCATCAGCTTAGTAACAGTTTGCTTTTGCGTCTTAACACCTTTGGCCACTGGAGGATTTTTTCCCGAGTATTATTTCCTAGAACATCAGTTTTGTCCTTGTGCCTTGAGCTTGTATGCTTGCTATGCTCGTTCCTCCACTGTAACGTAATATTCTTTTATTCTTTTTCCAAATCAACAAAAATAACAAAAAAATCAAATATACCCCAAAAAGAGGATGGGAAAAGTATTTTCTTTATTGGCAGCACTATGAGTCACCCTTGGATAAAGCACATATGTCCGTTTGATTCATCAGACTTTGGGAGGTAGTACGACCTTAGGAATATTTGCTTGCTATATTGAGTTGTGTCCTCCACCGTTTGGTTACTCTTCTAAACATATGGAGAGTTTGCGTTGCCTCCTGCTTCGTAGACTTATGATTAACAGATATGCTTCCTGAGTCTTATCACTTGTCATGCTATTGTCCAAGAGAAGTTTGTTACTTAGCCTGAGTCGGCCACTCTGCAATATGTCTCTTGTCCGCATGCCCGACCATCCTGAACGTCCAATCAAGTCTTTATTCAAAATCACTGAAGCCTTCAGTCCGATCATCAAGATTATCAAGTCCCTAACCGAAGAGCCGTCGAAGATCTTTGGGTAGTGTAGTCGTACACTCATATTACACTCCTACCTGAGTTTAGAAGATTTTGAAGTTGTTGTTCAAGCTCTGAAGTACAACCATTAGGCCAAATCAGCTTCTGAGAGATGGATACTTCCTATGTATATCTTTCTGATTTCGAGATGTAGCTCCGCTGTGTATTGTTCGCGGCTACTCTTGGTAGTTATTTGACATGGATCTACAGTGTATTTGATTGGTAGCCATGGTTCTGATTTATCCCGAGCATGGGTATGCCCGCCTCGGTGAGACATTTGATATTTTTTGCAGACGACACCTCCTGATTCCTAATTCCTGGGCTCACTCATTCAGCATCTCAGTACAGATTGGTAAAGAATTGGTAATGTATTTCAGCCATCAGATGCTCTTCTAAACTCACACATTAGGGGGCATCTGTTATAACCCTAAAATGCACCACACAGGCTTACCTGGCATCAGGCCAACTCATGTCTCTTCCTTGCCAAATCCACGTTGAATAAAACCTTGAAAAACCACTTAAATCAAGAAACCCACGCCATAACCTCTCACTGGGCGCGTTGGACCACTTGCTGGCCTTCTACTGCACGCGGTGGACTGCGGGCTAGCCCACTATAGCTTGTATTTACCTAACAGAGCAAAAAATTAGGAAAGTTTTCGCCGGGACGAAGAGATTTTTGTCAGTTAACTGGAACTCCCAGCCATGCATGGCTGAGAGTTTGCCAAAAACCCTATCTCCTTCTAGCCTATAAAAGGAGGGGTAGGGGTACTATTCAAAGGAGGAAAAATCATAGCAAAGAAAATCTACCAAAATTTCCAAGTCCGTTATTGTCCCAACCCTTTAGCCTTTCCTCAAGCTTTAGGAGAAATTCAAGCAAAGCAGTTGGAGGACAAAGAAGAGGAGGAGCCCAGGATCAGGATCGAGGAATGGTGGCCGATCTCTAAAATCATTGTAAGTTGATTCATATTGAGATTAATGAAAAAGATACTTTTCTCGTCCCAAATACATGAGTCTTATCTATGTTATTTGATTTGTGTTTAATCTCTAACCCTCTAGTAGATCAGTAGCATGCATGCATAGTTTTGTCTTGATTGCAAGAAATCTTTTTGGAAGGAGCATCAGCAGCAAGGGGATAAAATCTCAACGGAGGATCTACTTCAACCATCGATAAAAATGTTAGTTGATTCTTCCCATGTTTTCCTGAGAAAAAGGGTTTTAGATTGGGGTAGAAGGTTAAAAGTTATTTTTGAAGGGTCATGATCTGCGTACAAGTTTAAATCCCTAGCTTGTTAGTCCGTAGGGTAGAACACCCCACAAAAATCCTTGTGGATCATCTTTTGTAATGGTTTGATGATTTCGGCGAAGTCAGTAGTGAATTTCTTCACAAAGTTGATTTGCCCAAAAAAGGATTGCATAGCATTCTTGTTATGGGGTAGCTGGAGTTGAGATATGGCCTTAATCCTTTTGTGGTCTATGTGAATCCCTTCTTGAGATATAATATGGCCCAACAACTTACCTTTCTCGACACTGAAAATAGTTTTCTTAGGATTCAGAGATATATTGTATTTCCTGCATCTCTCGAAAATCTGAGTTAAGTGTTGGATCTGATCTTCTCTATTCTTCGAGTACACTATTACGCCATCTAAATACACTACCACACATCTATTGATAAGTCCTCAGAAAGATACATCCATGGCCCTTTGGAAGGTTACTCCTGCATTGATTAACCCAAAAGGCATGTGTTTATAAGCGAAGGTTCCCCATTTGGTTCAGAAGGTGGTTTTTAAACGATCTTCCCCTGAAACCAATACTTGGTTGTAGCCTGAGAAATCGTCTAGCAGAGAGAAAATCCCTGAGCCTGACATGGTCTACAGGAGTTGTTCCATCGATGGGACTAGATAATTTTCTTTTTCTGAAGCTCTATTGAGGTTCAAAAAATATACACATAGTCATATCTCTCTCAACTTTTTCCTTACCAGAACAAGATTTGCTACCCAGGTGGAATGCCTAACTTGGAAAATTGTCTTTGCATCTAAAATATTCTTTAATTCCTGATACATCAGAGGTTCCAGGAATGGATGATACTTTCAGAGCTTATGTTGGAAAGGTTTCACTTCGATTTTTAACGAGATGGTGTGTTGAATAATGCAGGTGTCATACGTTTTCAAATCCCTATAGGACCATGCGAAGACATACTGGTATTGTCTGAATAGTTTGAGATAGGATTTCCTTTCTTCCTTAGATATAGTTTTGCCAAGATTCACATTCTTTGGGTTTTCTGGGGTTCCAAGATTTACAGTTTCGTGGAGGGCACAAGAGCTACTAGTCTTTGCATTTTTTGGTCCTTTAAATCGTTCCTTCATATCAAATAGATTCTCTATATTAGCTACCCCCTTAGGGATTGTGTGAGCCTTTGATTTATCCATATGTTGTTATGTTCGAGGATCAGTTTCTTTTGATTTCTTCTGAAAATCTTCATCGTCAATAGAGAGATCTTTGAAATTGTCTTGGTTGGTTAAGAAGTTTATGATCTGTTCATCTCCCTTAAAGACTTTCCAATTAGAAATTTTATTAGGTACCGATGGTTTGTAGAGAAGTTCTATAGTGAATTGGGAGGCTTCATAATCTTATAAAGATGAAATTCTAGAAGCAGTTGTGGCTAAGGAGTCAGAAATAAAATTCTTTTCTCTAGGAATCGCAGTGTTATTCAAAGCCTCAAAGTGCTCTATTAACCTATGCACCTCATGTTGGTAGTTCTTAAGATGAAGTGAATTGCAATGTATAATATTCCTCACATGTCTAACAATAATCTCAGAGTCTTCAAAAACATTCAATTCTTTGACATCCATATCTATGGCCTTCTTTAACCCTTGTACTAGAGCTTCATACTCGACAGTGTTGTTGGTACATTCAAATTCTAGTCTACAGGATAGGAAATGACGTTTACCTTTATGGTCCATGAGAATGCACCCCACTCCTAACCCTTCTTATGATTTATATCCATCAAAATAGAGGGTCCAAATTGGTGAACGACAATCACTCCTTTCTCTTCCCTCTTTAATTGCATGTTTCACGATCTTTTCTTCCACAAGTCTTAGCGTGAGGTTTTGACAGAAGAGGGAGTATCCTATCGGCATTGGTGTTTCTTCTTGGAAAATCATTTCAGATTTTTGGGTAAATAGAACATTGGATAGGAGAGGAGCAAAGTTCCCGAAATGGGAATCATAGGAATAATTTCCCAATACAGGAAAGTCTATAGATGTGGGTTCATTTGGGTTTCTAGATCAGTGACTGTATGCTTCAAATATTTATCCCTATTGATCATGATCATGTTATTGTATCCCTTCAGTGGTATCCAAAGGTGTGCCCAATCTATACTGAAATATCCATTGAGATTTTCAGACCAATCTCAGCTCAACAATATCCCATATACCTCTAGGATATTTGCCACAATGATGTCAATCACTTGCACAAAATTAGGATGTGTCTCTATCCTTATCATCACATATTTGAGTTCTCCCATGACCTTGACCTGAGTTCTTTCTAATTGTATGACATGCTTATCACTTTTAAGAGGGACAACACCTAATTTATTACAAATGGCCAAGGTCATCACATTGGAGGACGCCCCAGAATCTACCAAGAAATTATGAAGGTTCCTGTTGAAGACTTCGAATGTCAAGAGGAAAGGTGGGACAAAGGGATTTTCCCTCCTATCTCCTAAACATGTGTTCATAGTTGGTTTTCTCACTGGATCGGTGGAAGACAGATTTCTTTCCAGGTCACTTGCTGCCACCATTTTTTATACAGAGTTCAAATCCTGTAGTAGAAAGTATTTCTGCTAGGGAATCTTATACATGTCCATAACGAATATATTTTCCCTTAACTTTTTCAAATCTTCGACCACGTTATAATATATTTTGGGTGATTCTCAGGTATGAATGCTTATAGGTTTCTTGTCTAAGGAAAAAGGCATTTTCGGGCAATTGGGAGTTTCCTTACTCTTCGAGACCTGGGCAAAAACAGTGTCTTTTGACGAAGGTGGACCCTTACTACACGTCTGTATTGCTGAAACTTCCGTGGGTCATTCCTGAGACTCAAACAGGTCGCTGGAAGGCATGATCAAGTCAGGATCCCATATCAACATGGATGTGTATCGTGGTGGATCAATCTCTTCCTAATCAACAATATTGATAGTCGAACTACTTGGTTGTTCGGTTAGGGAGAATTCATCTAGGAATCTGATACAGGTGGATATCTGTGGCCACCCACCTTCTCCAGCTAGCTCAAAACAACTTTCTCGCAATTTTGATAATTTACTATTTTTAGCAGTTTTTTGGGTCCTGAACTTCCGGAGCCATTTTGAGGCCCTAAATGATGTTTTTTGGGGTATGTTGAAAATATTGTAGTCCTTGGATAGATATTTCCAATGGGATATCATATGCCTAAAACAGAAATCATATGCAAAAGTTACGACCCTGGGAGGTTGATGTACTAACTTACCCAAACAGGGCCCACGTGACTTTTGGTGCTTCATCTCCTAGGGTTAGGTTTTTGGATGTTTAGGGTTTTTGAAACTCCTGTTTATTGTAAAAATTCCTTGAGAGCCTCATTTTAATCATCTTCTTGCGAATGAGCACAGCTGTCACATCTCTTCTCAGAGATAAGCCGCCACCATTCCAGCAAGCTTGTTTTCTGCTGCATTTTACAGTTTCAGCTTATTTCTGTATTGAATAGAAAACCAGTTTTACTCTATCTCTATTATTACCAGATTCTTAACACAGAATAACAGAGACACAGTAAAATTGGTTTTCTATTCAATATGGAAATAAGCTAAAACTATAAAATGCAACGGAAAACAAGCTTGTTGGAATGGTGGCGGCTTATCTCTGAGAAGAGATGTGACGGTTGCGCTCATTCTCAAGAAGATGATTACAATGAGGCTCTCAAGGCCTTTTTACAATAAACAGGATTTTCAAAAACCCTAAACATCCAAAAACCTAACCCTAGGAGATGAAGCGCCAAAAGTCATGTGGGCCCTGTCTGGGTAAGTTAGTACATCAACTTCCCAAGGTCGTACCTTTTGCATACGATCTTCGTTTAGGCATATGATAGCCCATTGGAAAGATATATCCGAGGACTACAACATTTGCACAAAATTTCTAATGAAATTTTGCAACCACAACATACCCCAAAAAACATCGTTTAGGGCCTCAAAACGGCTCCAGAAGTTCAGGACTCGAAAAACTGCTAAAAATAGTAAATTATCAAAATTGTGAGAAAGCTATTTTGAGCCAGCTGGAGAAGGTGGGCGGCCATCGATATCCACCTGGATCAATCCTCCATCCTTAGGAAGCAATGGTCTCCATTGCATTGATTTCCCCCATCAGATGAGGAAATTTCTGCTGAATTTGGCCTCGGGTGAGCCACTTGCCTTGGTGCAAGAGCTGCCCTTCTTTGACGAATTGATAAAGCTAGATTCTTTTTTGTCGAGTTCCCTTGATATGCATGTACACAATATAATCACTGGATGCCTATTGTATGCATTCAAGGTTGAGCTCTGTTGGCATCGGTTGTTCTTCTACGTCTGAGGTGTCCAATAATGGTGGGAAATAAGGCCGAAGGAAGTCCATGTTGAAAACTGGGTGCAGGCCAAGGAAAGGAGGAATGTTGAGCACAAAATAATTATCCCCCACAACCTTGGTGATGGTGTATGTCCCATAACAGAGTGGTTGAAGCTTTCGATGGGGTCCTGTAAGGCATTCTTTCTGCAAGTGCAACCAAACTTTGTCACCCACCTAAAACTTATGTGGAACCCGATGTTGGTCATGGCGTTGCTTGTACTTGTCATTGGACTTCTGTAGGATATCCTGAACCTTTTGGCAGATGTGTTGGATCCTCTCAATGAAATGGGTGGCTTTGTTAGCCTCAATTGGAGCAAGAGAGGAGTCGGTCAAGGTGACCTCAAGGGGAAGTGAAACATCTATGGGACCCAATGGTTGGAATCCCAACCCCACCTGAAAGGAGTTGTGGCCGATTGAGCTATGTAGGGATCATTTGTAGCTATGTTGGACATAGGAATTACTCTCATCCCATGTGAGAGGGTTCTTGTAATTATACATGCGTAGGATATGCACGATCATTCGATTTACGACCTTGGTTTGGCCATTTGTCTGCGGGTGGAACACCGTGGATTTGGTGAGCTTGGTGTCCAGCAGTGACTAGAGGCTCGACCAAAATGTGTTGAGAAATCGATTGTCCCGATCTGAGACAATGGTTTGTGGGATTCCAAAATGTACCCAGACTCATTCAAAGAAGAGCTTGGCAGTGGCTTCTACTGTGATGGTCTTCTTGCAAGCAACCAGAATCGCCATCTTGGAAAAGCGACCAACAACCACAAAAACACACGCATTTCCCTGCTTGGTGGATGGGAGGCCCGACATATAGTCCATTGATATGGATTCCCATGGCCTGTCAGGAGTAGGAAGAGGGGTGTACAGGCCCTATTTCTTAGTGGTTGGTTTGGAAATAACGTTGGTAGTGCAAGACCTGATATACTTGCTGACCTCCTGTCGATGTATCAGCTAGTAGAAATGTTTTTGTAGCATTGCCACTATATTTTCAATGCTGAAGTGTCCTGCCACACGGCTATAGTGGGCTTCCCAGATCAACTTCGCTCACTCACTTGATGGAACACATATATGGCCCAGTCGTCACAACAACCCATCTTGAAGATGGAAATTATCGACAACTGCCTTTGCACCCAACATTTGGTGGGTGGTGGCAAAGTCCAAGTCTGTCTCATAGAGTTGGGGCCATCCATAAGTCTCTTGGCCGCAGGAGTCTAGTACTGTGGTGAGTGTCATGACTGGTGGTCCGCTGAGGTAATCAGTGGCGTGGTTGGTGCTTCCTATTTTATACTTGATGTTGAGGTGGAATTGTTGCATGTATGTGGACCACTTTTGTTGGCGGTCATTTTGCAATTTTTCTTGTGTCTGCATGAACTGCAGTGTCTTATGATCTGTGTGGATGATTGTCTCCCTCCCAAGAATGTAATGTCTCCACTGGAGGTAGGCTTGCACAATGGAGTACATTTCTTTGTTGTAAGTTGTGTACTTACATACAACATCTGATAGTATCACACTATGATAGGCCACGGGGTGGCCATGCTGTGTGAGAACAGCACCCACAACATATTCTGAAGCATCAATCTCAATCTCAAAGGGTTTTTGTAGGTCTGGTAGTGAAAGTACTAGAGATGAGAACAAGCGCTTCTTCAAATCATCGAACGCTTGTTGTTGGGGCTGGCCCCACGCAAATTTTTCCTTACCACCACCCCTGGTTATTTGGATTAGGGCCCATGTAATATGGGAGAATCCCAACACAAACCTATGGTAGAAATTGGCAAGGCCCAAGAAGCACCGAAGCTTAGTGAGTGTGGTTGGGGCTGGCTAGTCACGGATGTCTTGGATCTTGGTTGGATCCACATGTATGCCATGTTGATCAATGATGTAGCCTAGGTAATGGAACATGTCCATGCCAAAGGATAATTTGTGCTACCACAGGGTGTTCAAAACTTGTTGAATATGTTGCAAGTGTTCGGCCCAAGTCTTGTTGTAAATGAGAATGTCATCTAGATACGCCACTACAAAAGTATTGGTGAATGGTCGCAGGATATCGTCCATCATCCTCATGAAAGTGGCTGGAGCATTTGTCAGACCAAAGGGCATGACCAACCATTCAAAAATCCCTTCCTTTGACTTGAAGGTGGTCTTCCATACATCAGTCTGTTCTATTAGGACCTGGTGGTAGCCAGACTTTAGATCAATCTTATTGAAGTATTTGGCCCCAATGAGTTGATCAAGGAGGTCGTCAATTCGAGGAATCATGTACCAGTTTCTAACTGTGATTTTATTCAAAGCCGTATAATCAATGCAAAGTCGCCAAGTTCCATCTTTCTTCTGTACCAGCACGATTGGGCTCCCGCAAGGTAATGAGTTGGGATGGATGTGCCCCTTGTGGAGAAACTCTTGGATATGTCACTTGATCTCCTCATTCTCTAACAAAGAGCGATGATAGACTAGCCCATTGGGCATGTTAATGTTTATTCCATTATTATAGTTCTTCGCATTTCAATAGATAAGAGTATCATAAGAACAAGATCACTGAGAAATACACATTCACAAGAGACATAACATTTATCTTGGGAAACCCTCTAGGGGAAGAAAACCCAGCAAAAACTTCCTTATCATAAATAGCTTATACAATGTTCAAGAGATAACTGAAACCAATACAGATAGTCCTCTCCAAGAGATGCACCACTCTTCTTCTCCTCTCTCCAACTGGTAATTACAGCTTGCCTCATAAGAGAATGAACAAGTGAGTTGTGTTCAAATGAGGTGCTAGCCTCCTATATTTATACAATAATATCACGTGTGAAGTGTCTCTTCACTGGCAGGGCCAACTTCTCAATCTTGGTGGGTAAACCCACCTTTATTATATTTATGGGTCTCTTAATTAATTACTGGGACCGACTTCTTATTCTGCCTATTATAATTGTCTATTGACCAATCCGCAAAAGGGGATTTGGTCCTAATACAATTACCAACATGATTAATCCACAATGGGGATTAATCCTAATAATAAAATAACAATAATAATAAGAATACTCTTCACGGTTACATTATTTCAACACTCCCCCTTAACAAGAAGGGTCTTCTTCAATAGACTCAGGCGAGAGAGGTCTACATCATCAGTGGCATCAGGAGGACAGTATCGTCAATATCATCTTGAAACATTGGCTAGCACATTTACGAGTCATCATAAGTTTTCTTCATCGGAAACATCATCATTCTCGAAAGAATGCCATCATCATCTGCATTAATATGTATCAATAAAATGATACCTCATCACAGCACTAGGCTAGTAGTACTACACTGACTCATTGTCAGAGTTGCTAAGCTGGTAGCTCAGTGTTAGTCACATCTTGCTTTACGTCTAACAACTAGGTCAGAAGAAAGTAATATTATCATCTCACTTTACGTCTAACAACTAGGTCAGAAGCAAGGAATCACAATGTCATGCTTTATGTCTAACAACTAGGTCAGAAGCATGCCTCATCTTGCTTTACGTCTAATAGGGAGGTCAGAAGCAAGGATCACATAGTGTCATGCTATACATCTAATAGTGAGGTCAGAAGCATGACTCATCTTGCTTTACGTCTAACAATGAGGTCAGAAGCAAGGATCACACAGCGTCATGCTTTATGTCTAACAGTGAGGTCAGAAGCATGACTCATCTTGCTTTATGTCTAACAATAAGGTCAGAAGAAAGGATCACACAACGTCATGCTTTACATCTAATAGGGAGGTTAGAAGCATGACTCATCTTGCTTTACGTCTAACAGTGAGGTCAAAAGAAAGGATTACGCAACATCATGCTTTATCTCTAACAGCAAGGTCAGAAGCATGACTCATCTTGCTTTACATCTAACAACTAGGTCAGAAGCAAGGAATACATATACTCCCCCTTTCAGGGAGGGTCCTTTCGGACAATACCAATCTTATCTTGAAAGTGTTCAAACTTTACACGAGATAGAGGCTTAGTCAACACGTCAGCAACTTGTTCATCCGTGCTAATGTACTGGAGCTTCAAGGTTCCTCTCTGTACTATGTCGCGGATGAAATGATAGTGGATCTCTATGTGCTTCGACCTGTCATGGAACACAGGATTTTTTGTCATTTTTATGCAGCTTTGATTGTCACATAGAATCGCGGTTTCTCTCATCTCCAACTCAAATAGGCATGTCAGCAACTTTTGAAGCCATATAGCTTTGCAGCTAGCAGAACATGCAGCAATGTACTCTACTTCTATTATGCTGAACAAGATCATGGCTGATCCCAAACAGAAAAAACATCCGAAAGTGCTTTTTCTATCTGCAACGCTTCCTTCCCAATATGCATCAATATATCCACTCAATGTGAAGTCATGATCTCCATCATAGCTGAGACCATAATCCAATGTACCTTTAAGGTACCTCATCACATGTTTTGCAGCCACTAGGTGAACACGTCTGGGCTCTACTAGAAACTGACTCAAGGTGTTCACTGCAAAATAGATGTCTGGTCTGGTGTTCGTCAGGTACATCAACGATCCAATAATCTGTCTGTACAGAGTGGCATCTATCACATCTGACGAAGTATCGACCAACAACTTCAGCTTTGCTTCCATGGGTGTATTCATGGACTTGCATTCTAGCATGTCGAATCTCTTTAAGATTTCGACCGTGTACTTCCCTTGGTTGAGGAAGATTCTTTCTGGACTCTGCCATACCTCAAGGCCTAAGAAGTAATGAATTATACCAAGGTCTTTCATTTCAAATTCTGTGGCAAGTCTTTGTTTACATTCAGTGATGATCTTTTCTTCTCCAGTTAAGAACAAGTCATCCACATACAGTAGCAATATTACTCGTTCATTATTCATAATTTTGAAGTAGAGATTTGAGTCTGCTTTACTCTTAGTAAAGCCCAAGCTCGTCAAGAAACTATCTATAAGGCCATACCAAGCTCTGGGAGCTTGCTTCAATCCGTATAAGGCTTTCTTCAATCGACAGACATGAGACTTTCTGTCTTCAACCTCAAATCCTTGGGGTTGCTCTATATACACTTCCTCTTCGATAACACCATTCAGGAAAGTTGTCTTCACGTCCATCTGGTGCAGCTTCCATTTGATCTTGGTAGCAAGAGATATAATGGTTATGATCGAAGTGTATCTGGCCACAAGAGTGAATGTCTCTTCATAGTCAATACCTTCCTTCTGGGAAAATCCACAAGTGACAAATCTTGCTTTATACTTCTCAATACTTCCATTAGCAGCATGTTTTATTTTTGAAGAGCCGTCTGTAGGATACCCCATATTTATTCTTCGATTTGGGAACTATTTCCCATACTTCGTTCTTCATTATGGATTGTTATTCCTCTTTCATGGAATCTGCCCATTCTTTTCTCTGAATGGTTTCTTCAAAGCAATTAGGCTCTTCATCTGGGAGATCACATATCAAAGCCATGTAACTAGAGAATGGCTTTGGTCTTTTCACCTGTCTCAAGGTTCCTTTTGGAACAACATACTTCTCTCCATGTTGAACAAGCTCTCTTGCCCAAGCAGGATTTCGTTTATGGGAGAAGGTCATTTGAGGAGGTTCTTGAACTTCTACTATATCATGGTATTCTAGAAGTTCCTCATCAGGGGAAGTTACAACTTCCCTCACTGGTTTTGTAGCTCTGGGAACTTCCCTCATGGGTTCTGCAATCCTAGGATTTACAGGTTCCTCTTCATATATTTCTTCAAGATGACATCTTCTTGATTTCTTAAGTGCTTCTTCTTCATCTACAGTCATGTCCCTGTTGATCTCAATGTGGTGGTGACCTGGTATGTAGATTTTGAAGGCCTTGGATACCTCACAGTATCCCACAAATATTCCCTTCTTTCCGGAGGGTTCTAGCTTGTTTCTTTTCTCTTTTGGTATATGAATAAACACTGGATAGCCAAATATTTTGAGATGGCTTACCTTTGGATTCTTTTTGGTGAACATCTCTTTTGGTGTCTTGAGCCCAAGTGCACTATGGGACAATCGGTTTTGCACATAAACATTTGCCATTGTTGCTTCTACCCATAAGAACATAGGAATATCTTGATCTTCACAGCTTCCAGCATCGTTTTGTTCTTCTGTTCAACTACACCATTTTGTTGGGGATCTTGATCCCAACATCTTTGTAGAATTTCACGAACTCTTTTGAGGTATATTCTCCTCCATTATCTGACCTGAGTATCTTAATCTTACTTACAGAAGGGTTCTCTATCAAGGCTTTGAATTCCTTGATCTTGTTGAACACTTCAAATATATCCAGGTCTTTTACGAGAATAATCATTAATGAATGATACATAGTATACATACCCATTAATGGAGGATGATGGCATTGGGCCACATACATCTGAATGAATGAGTTCTAGGACTCCTTTTTCTTTGCTATCCCTCTTTGGAAACGGGTTCTTGATGTTCACATCCATTGCATACGCCTTCATGGTCACCTTTGAGTTTTGGTAAACCTGTGACCGCTTTGCATATGTATGGTAGAACCTTGTATTTGAAGTGAGATAATCTTCTATGCCAAGATTCTTCAATGGCGTGGGTCATGGCAGATTCTAAATGACCCTTTAACTTATGTGAGTCACCTTCTTCTCTTCCAATGATGATTTCTTCATTTACGGTCTCTCCTTTAGCATGTTTCCTTCTGCAAGCTTCGCTATAGCTTCCTCATGTGACCTGGAGCAAGGTCAACAAAACAACAAGAAATAATAATATCCTTCTTGATAATATAAAGCAATAGCACGAACAATCATCACAGTAGCTCCTTTAGAGCTATCACATATGATTTATCAGAAGCAAAGATTAAAGGTAAGGAATACAATACGAAATGAGGTCAACACTCTCATAGTGTTGTGACCAAGCATTCTTCCATGGAAATCTGGAACTAACACACAAGGTTTCTCCTAGAGGAGGTGTTAGTCATATTAGGCAAAGTATTTA
>ML789630.1:11676-33344 GCA_009831015.1 Picea engelmannii | reverse complement strand
TCCTTCTCGACCTTGGGAAAGTATTTCCATGGATTTTGTTGGTGGTTTACCTATGTCGAGAAGAGGTCATGATTATCTTTATGTTGTGGTTGATCATTTTAGCAAGATGTGTATTTTGATGCCTTGTATTAAGCAGGTAACAGTAGAACAAATGACACAGTTGTTCTTTCAAAATGTTTGGGTGCATTTTGGTTTTTCTAAGTCCATTATTTCTGATCGGGATTCTCGATTTGTTGGAAGTTTTTGGTCGAGTTTGTGGGCACTCATGGACACCAAGCTTAAAAAGAGCACAGATTTTCATCCACAGACAGATGTTCAGACAGAGGTGGTGAATCATATAGTGGTACATCTTCTTCGTGCTTATTGCAGCAAGCATCCTAAACTTTGGGATGAACATTTACACTACGTTCAACATGCGTACAATTGAGCTAAGCACTCTTCGACTCAAACGTCGCCATTTAAGGCATGTTTTGGCTATTTTCCCAAGTTGCCTTTAGATTTTATCTTTGGGAAAGATATTTCTGTCGATGGTCAATATGACATTTATAGGGCAGAGAAGTTTATTGAACAAATTCAGTCGATACATCAGGTGGTGCAAGAGCAGTTGGAAAAGAGTCAGGCCAAGTACAAGACGAGACATGACAAGCATCGTGATGATCACAGTTTCGAAGTTGGTGATGAAGTTTGGCTTTACATCAGTAAGGAGAGGCTTAAAGGAGAAGGTAAAAAGTTGAAATCGATTCGATATGGTCCTTTCAAGATTGTTGACAAGATTGGTAACAATGCTTTTCGTTTAGATTTGCCTCCTTATATGCAGATGTATGCAGTTGTTAATGTTGAGAATTTGAAGTTGTATGAGCCTCCATTGATTGATTATCAAGGAGAGCATGTTCAGATTCCTTCCATAGATGATTTTTCTCCAAAGTATCTAACAAAACTGCAGGACGACACCATCCTTGACAGGAGAATGCAAACTTCAAAACAAGGAAATGTGGAGTATTTGCGAGTTGGTCTTAAAGGGATGAATCCAAGAAAGGCCAAGTGGATTGAGGTTGGAAGGGTGAGGGAAATATACCCTCATCTTCACTTAGACTGAGATAGTCTTTTGGAGGTCCAAAAGCTTCCCAATGGGGAGGTGTGATCAGGGGATCAAATTTTGCTCAAATTTCAAGGTGCTCGGAATGCGACGAAAATAGTGCCATTGCGTCCGTCTCGTTTTCCTGATTTCGGCTGTATATTTACTTTGTCAAATGGAATCCGTATGGAGAGGATATAGCGATCTGTTCATCAAGCCAAACAGGTAAAAAAAATTAGATGCTGACTGTACCAGTCCGTACAGTCCGACGTGGCAAGACTGTACAGACCATATGACCGTACAGTGGTGACGTGGAAGATGCTGATTGGTTGGCAATTGTCGAATTCGGGAGCGACACGTGTCTTTTGGTGGCCAATGGTATGAGGACACGTGGCCCAATCCATGGGTTCCACATGTCACTAATCTAGAGCGCGGGAGGTTACACCCGTTGCAACAACTTAACCACTTATTTGCCAAGTATACGGTCACATGTGCCATACGCCCAGGTGTCGAGGTGGTTAGGAGCTGGCGTGCCCTTAACCATTCTATGGTTTGCACCATTGGCGTGGTTGCTCTTGGTGCTAGGTTTTTATGCCATATAATGCGTGTGAGCCAGGTTCAATCAAGAAGGGTGCATTTTGTAGATGCAAAGATAGCAAGCTTGAAGAGGGGGACTTCCAGGAGGCCTAACTTCTTCATTTTTCGACCGATTGAGGTGCCGAAAGAGCCTATACAGGGGTTTTAGGACGTTATGAAGCCATTGGAGCAGTCAGTTTGTCAGTTTGAGCATTGTAAGACATGTGTTTGAGCACTTTTGAGAAATTAATAATAATGATCCATTGGAAGCTGGACCAGGAGATGTAGCCCAAGAGAGGGGTGAACTCCTTTATCAATTGTTGTGCCTATGTGTTTATGTTCAATGATTATGCTGCTGTCTATGTGTAATTTGCATAAGTAATCCTTAAATCTATGTGTTTCAAACTGATCATTTTGCTTTAAACACATAACATTCACTTGCAATAATTTTCAAGTTTTTCAAGTCTTCTTCATTTTTAGATCACATATGCCATGAGCCATCTTTCTTGAGTACCATTACCACCAGTGCAGAGTAAGAACTTTGGCTAGGTCTAATAATTCCAGCCTCTAACATTTATTCAACCATGCTCTCAATTTCACTCTTCTAGGCATAAGGCTATTTGTACGACCTGATGTTAGGAGGAACACTGCCAGGAATTAGGTGAATATCATGAACATGATTTTGAGTGGGTGGAATTCGTTTGGGAATATCTTCAAATACTTTGGAATTCTTATCAATGATCCCTTTGAGATCTAGAGGAACATATGGCTTAGATGTTTGAACATCTATTGAGAATAGTTGTGCAATAACACCTTGATTCCCCTTTTTCAATAATTTTTTCATTCCATTAGAGCTTATCACCTTACCGGGTTTCCCTGTGATACATCTTAGCTCAATTTCTTTTCCTTCCAATGAAAATTTCATGAAAAGTTCTTGAAAATTAAAATCCACTATTCCTAATGATTGTAACCATTGGATTCCTAGTACAACATCACCACCACCCATGGGTATAGCAATCATTGGACTATTCATTACATATTCCCCCATAGTAAGATTGATCTTATTGTATTTTCGTGAGAAATTGATAGTTCCTCCATCTGTAATCATTACTTGAAACTTTGGTGATGGATATACAAAGAAATTGATATCTTTGGCTAATTTATAGAGAATGAAATTATGAGTACTACCATAATCAATTAGGACTATTACCTTTTTTTGTTATATATATCCTTCAATCTTGAGGGTTTGAGGAGTGTTAATTCCAGCCAATGCATTACACGATATCGTGGAGTCAACTCTTCAGACGAAATTGATTCTACTTTTTCATGTTGAGATGGTTCTTGTTCATGTTCTTATTCTTCTTCCTCTTCACAATCTAGGTAGAATAATTTCTTCTCGCCACACTTATGTCCCTTACTGTACTTGCTGTCACAATTAAAGCATAAACCTTTTTGTTTTCTTTCCTCGAATTGTTGAGGTGTAAACCTTGTAGGTTGAGGTGTTTTAGAAGAAGGAGCATTATTCTTTCTATAGATGTTAGGATTGGTCCTTCTAGTAGCCATAGCCATATCTTTACTTTCAACATTTCTTTCCACCCTAAATGCATTCTCCAATGATTTGGGTTCCCAAAGGAGAACCTCATGTTGAATGTTATCTCTCAAAGTTCCTATGAATACATCAATCAAGTGCTCATCTGGAATATTTGTTACATTTATATTCAATCTTTGAAAGTTCTCAATGTTCTCTATAACTAAACCCTTTTGCTTGAGATTTATCAATTGGCTAAAGAAGGTATTGCTCCTTGTATCCTCATAGTGTGCTATCATTTCTTTTGTGAAAATTGTCCAAGTGATGAGTGATTTACGATAACAAAGCCATATATACCACACAAATTGATTAGGTTCTAAATATAAAGAAGCAATTCATACATTTGTTGGACAACTGAGAGGGGGGGGTGAATCAGTTGTTACAGTTCTTAAAAAATTATGCTTATTTTAAACTCTTTACAAAGCACTTAATGTCAGTCACAATAATGCAAGGAAGTAAGCAATATAACATTCAGCATCAGCCACACATATGAGATACACAGAGACAGATATTTCCCGAGGAAACCCATAAAGGGTAAAAACCTATTCTTCTTTATATGATAAGTAATCTTTACATTCTTTACATTATCATACATATGAGCACCAAATCATAATGAGACTACAACCTCTATTTTGCAAGCTGCTACTTGCTGAGAGCACCAACTAGAAGGAAGCACCAACTCCCTGGTTTCTCTAGCACCAACTAGAAGGAAGCACCAACTCCCTCCTTTCTCTAGCACCAACTAGAAGGAATCACCAACTCCCTGGTTTCTCTAGCACCAACTAGAAGGAAGCACCAACTCCCCAAGTGTTCTAGCACCAACTGGATGGAAGCACCAACTTCCAGTCACACAAGCACCAACCTGTATAACAGAGAACAAAAATTCTCTTTTGCACCACCCTACCACCCTAGTTTCTCTGGTTGCAACTAGATGGAAGCTACAACTCCCTGTGTTCAAGCACCCACTTGAATCTCTGAGGACAATAGTCCTCCCTAGCACCTCCCTACCACCCTGAAATATAAATATTTGCAACTAATACATATTATAGTTATATAATGTTTATCAATGGCTTACCAGTCTCATCATTGTTCTGCTACACTGCGCTGTTGTATCTGCATCAATGTATTTTGTACACTCCTCTTATGCTTTATGTTCTTCTACCATTTACGCTCTGTGTGCTCTATCCATTCTATTCACCTTCTTTTCATTCCCACTTATGCGCTCTGCCTCCTTCTTCACACATGAATCACTCTCAACAGCAGCCACCATCTCCTCTTTGTTCTGCATTCTTATAGCCTTTGTGAACCTTGTGCATGCCATGTGCACAATACATATACATTCTCACACAAAGCCAGTGTTCTCCACATCGGGGTGTTCACTGCAACTCTACGCTACCTGAGCTTCCTTGCATCCACCCTGTTTGATTGTCTATGTTTTGCATATTCTCCTCATGTCAAGTGCTCTACCTAATCATCGTTGCAACTCTTCAGCTTCTTTGGTGGTTCAACCCACGTGTCCATCATCACTGGGTGTTATGCCAAGATTCCTTTTCCTCTCCAGCAGTCAAGACTCTTTGTCTTCTCTAGCATAGTCGAGCTCATTCTCTCTATTACAGTTACAGGCTTCAATGCTCTTCCATCTCTCAATCGCCTCTAAGAATAGTCTTCATTCCACTGGAAGATGCCTCGAGCCTCTTCATATTCTCTGGTGATCACACTAAGGCCTCTCTGATTCTCTAGCAGAAACCATTAATCATTTCTAGCAGTTACACTGAGAAGTGCAACAGTAGCCCTCTGATCATACTCAAATTCACCTACACCATTGGATTGAGTCTGTAGGGTCTTGGTTTTATTTCACCGTTTCACATTTCTGCATTTCAGGATTACTATGGTTAAGGTTTCTTTACGATTCATGTCTTGATCCCCAAAACTATGAAATGAAGCTTGGTTGCACTAGCTTCTTCCTCCATCTTTTGTCGATGTGACCAATGGTTGTGACTACAGCCTACACCAAAAGGTGTTTTTCACATTTCGGCAATTCTTGTTGTGAGGCATATCGACTCTCCAAGTCACAATATCCAAAATTGAGATTAGCTTCCTTCTAGCTCCTCCCTTGAGCCTTCGTCTATGTGACCATAGGCTAGGACTAGGGGCCAATTCTGAACACACATTTCACATTTCACGTTTTGAATATTTTGTGACAAATCACCTCGACTCTCCATGTCCCAAACTCCGAAATGGAGCTTGTCTCTTTGAGTTCTTCTCTACAGGTCCTCAATGATGTGACCACAAATGGTGATCAGGAACTTAACCATAAAGTGCTTTCACGATTTAACCTTTGGGGATTTCGGCATCCTTGATGTGGGTGTTCTCGACACCTCCAAGTCCTGGTATCCGAAACTCCGAAATGGAGTTGGATCAACGGTATTTTTGTGTTTCGCATGTCATCGCTTCGGGACTCCTATGATGAGGAGTCTCGACACTTGATTCCTCCATCTCCCAATATCCAAAGCTATGAAATGGATTCGGATCAACGGTCTTAATCAAACCTTGATCTAACGGCTAAGATTATTTTGCGATTTTTCATATCATGAGTTCGAGAGGTTAGGGAACCCCATTCCTTTGACTTTCCAATTAGTGAAAGTATGATCTTTTTCCACGTATCCTTCTTGGATTGACGGTATAGTTTTGTCCTAGATCCAATGGTTGAGATTATATAGCAGTTTCACATATCACAATTTCAGGACTCCTCTAGTGAGAGTTATTGAAATCTCCAACTCTCGGTATACTCGGTTTTCAAAACTCCGATATGGAGTCAGACCAAAACTTTGATCTTGCCATTCGATCATCATGACAATCAGGCATTTCCTCCCAAGCTTACGCTTCTACTCTTTCCATGCCATCATCACTATTGATCTTCCTTGCCTGTCTGTTTTCCATCAAATGAACAAGCACACTCTTGTACTCTGCATGCACCTCTGCACTATCTCTTCTGGTCTTCATGAGCTTGGTCTTCTGCATCTCCCAAAAATAATTATGGTGCCTGCCTGGCACATACATCTATACTCAATCCATCCTCACTGTTGTACTTGCCATCAATGACAAGCATACGCTGCCTGTAAAACATGCCAACAATCTCCCCCTTTGGCATTGATGGCAACAAAGGCACCTGGACCTGTTCTTTTCTCCCCCTTTGACATCAATGTCAAAGAAAACATGATCTCCCTGAGTTGTTGCAGTATGTTTAGGAGGTATCATATATTAAACCAACACAAACTCCCCTTGACAGGATGGACTCTCTTATTTGAGGCCTGTAGAATATTTGCATCTAAACTAGAGTCTTCTCTTTCTGATTCTTGGACCTGTTCATTTTCAACTTCCATTGTATCCTCTGTAAAATACTCAAAATTGCTCACCTCTCTTACTAGGACTCCTTCATCAACCTTTTCTTCTCATAACTGGATGATTCACCCTATCACTGTTCTCTCTCTTCTTCTGACTGTTTTCCTCCTTTTTTTCTGAAAGGTTAGCTTTCCCTGACAAGGTCTTTCCTCTTTTTATCTCTACATGATGTCATGTATATCATTTTGTAAAACAAAATGTTGTTTTTGAAGATGTTGTTGTCCTACTGACACACTGCGTAATTGTAGGTCGAACTTTTCAAACAACCATTGGATCTCCTCATTGATTCTCATCGATCTCTATTACTGCAATTTCATTTTTCTTCCATGATGCATACACTCCAAGGCTTTTATGACCATATTCAATCACAAGAAAAAAATGCTACAACCACTCTCATACCTGCTTTTCTTTTTCACATACAAATGACCTGTATTAGGTTTCTTAGGAGTACTGATTTCTTCCTTGTTGTATCCAATACCAAATTTGTCATTTGGTGATTTCTGACTATCCAAGATCTTATCCAGGGTCATGTAGCTATTTAAGAACTTGCTTTGGATGTTTGACTTCTCAACCTTCAAAACTTTTGCTTCTAGCTTATGACATGATTCTTCTTATACTTCTTCCATGGCTTAAATGTTAACTAAACATGCTTTTATTGTATCTGAATCTTCTTCTTTACTTGCAGGGGAGGATTCAATATCAACATCATTAATTGTCCTTATTCCTTTATTCATCACTTGTCGTGAGTTTACATTTACCTTACATTCTTTAGACGTGAGCACCTCTTCACTGCCTCTGTCACATTTTTGACTTGTATTGAGAAAATTATGTTTCAGACCATCCACAAGAAGAACGCACTGGGAATCTCCTTTGTCATTACTCAAACTCATCTTCCCTCTTTCCTTGATTGTACCTGGTTCATCATTTTCAAGGATCACATTTTCTTTTTTTCTTTTACTTATTGACAGAAGCTTATCCTTGTCTCTAGTCATGTTCTTGAAACATCCACTATCTGTATTCCCAGAGGCCTTTTGTTTTTTAATTAAAAGTGCTAGACCACCTTTTTCACTATCTTTCCTTTTCCATGTGTTGGCATTTCTATCTAAGAACTTTATCCTTGGATCTGCTTTGTAATTTTACAGATGGCAGTTTACAGCTTTGTGGCCAAAGTTATGACAATTGTAGAATTCAATATCATTGTTCAATAGGTCAAAGTTATTGTTGTAGCGTTGTCTACTCATTGATTGTTTATTATTTCTTGACCTCCTTAGTTGCATGTCTCTAGACTTAATTTGGAAATTTGCAATCTGTGATGGTTTGTTACTTGGCTATATCATTCTTTGTTGTGGATGATATTTATTCCTTTGAAATCTTAATTGCTCATGTCTAAGTCTTAAGGAACAATGTAAAGCTTTGTGACCAAAGTTAGAACAGTAGAAACAATATCCATAGAAAAATTCTTTGTACCTGGAAAATGGTTGTCTTATTTGAGAAAATTGATTTCTTCCATGTTGATGATGTCTTTGAGCAAGGAGTGCATTATTTCCTTTTTTTATAGATTCAGTCCTAGCACCTTTTTCTTTACTCATCCTAGGCAGTTGATTGTCTTCCTTTGTTTCTGCAGGTTTATTCTTCTCATTGGTTGTATATTTGACAAACTTGATGGGTTCTTTGTTTCCTGGTTGACCACTACTTGATCCCTCTTCATAACCCAAACCAGTTTTCAGCTTTGGATTCCTTTGTTGATTTAGAATGGTGGCTAATCCTTCTGAGGCTTTGATAATTGACAGATTTTGATGATACAAGGTTTGAAACTTCTCCATCTCTTTCCTAGTTTTCACTACTTCTTCTTCCAGGGATTCAAATATCTCCCTCTTTTCTGATAGCTAATGTTTCAGAATATCCTCGATTTTCTTTTCCTCTTCTAATTCCACTTTTAGCAGGGCAAAGTCTTCATCAGGGTGTTTACTGCTTTTCTCAAACTATATCAGCAATTGTTTTTTCTTTCCGTTCTTAATTCTTAGTCTGTCAATCTTTTCCAGTGCACTGATTAGTTCTCCTTCCATATCAACCACAACTTCTTCATCATTCTCATTACTGCTTGTTCTTTCATTATCATAATCCTCTTTGGCCATAAGCATGAAATCATTTACCTTATCTTCACAAGAAGAGTCATTATCAATGTCTTTAAGGAGTCATCATTGCTTACACATAAAATTTTCTTTTTATCAAATCTTCTGGATTTGTGTTTCTCTTCACCTTCAGAGTTTTGATCATGTTTCTTGTGTGGACATTTATTTTAAAAATGACCTATCTTACCACAGTTGAAACATTTGAAGGGAAACTTACCTTGGTACTTTCATGATCCTTTCTTTAGTCATCTCACGAATTTTTCTTCAATTTCATCAGGCTCAGAATCTTCATTCTTATCTTCTTTAAACGATGTTTCTCTAGAGGTGGGTTTATCTGTAACTATCCTCATTTCATATGCAGTCAATGTTCCTAGAAGTTAATCAAAATCCAAAGTCTTTATATCATTAAGTTCTTCTATAGCTGAGACCTTTGGGTTGAACCTATCTGGTAGAGATCTCAAAATTTTCTAAACTAAAGATGGTTCCTCAATTTTTTCACCAAGTGCTTTCATTTCATTTACTAGTTCTTCAACTCTCAGAAAATACTTCCCGATGGTTTCATCTTCTTTCATCTGTAGATTTTCAAACTGTACTCTGTAGGTTTGAAGCTTGGCATATTTTACCTTCTCATTACCTTCATAACTGTTAATGAGTTTGTCCCACATTTCTTTGGCAATTTGACGATGCATCACCTTCACAAACTCAGCTTTTGCAAGTCCATTCAAGATAGCATTCATTCCCTTAGAATTAAAGATAAATTCTAACTTATCATCCTTGGAAGCTAACACAATAGGATTTATGTATCCAGTCTCTACTACATCCCAAACATCAACACATAAGGCCATTAGGTATGTTCTCATTCTAACCTTCCAGAAGGAAAAATTTGTTCCATCAAATAGAGGAGGCCTAGTGACTAAAGTCCCTTCATGACTTGTCATGTTTAAGCTTACATATATACCTTTAAATAAAAGGCACCTTCTCTCATACCAAATGTTGGACAATTGAGAGGGGGGGGTGAATCAGTTGTTACCGTGATTAAACAATTATGCTTATTTTAAACTCTTTAAAAAGAACTTAATGAAAGTCACAATAATGCAAGCAAGTAAGCAATAGAACATTCAACATCAGTCACACATATGAGATACACAGAGACAAATATTTCCTAAGGAAACCTATAAAGGATAAAAACCTCTTCTTCTTTATATGATAAGTAATATTTACATTATTTACATTATCATACATATCAACACCAACTCATAATGAGGCCACAACCTCTGTTTTGCAAGCTGCTACTTGTTGAGAGCACCAACTCTCTGGATTCTCTAGCACCAACTAGATGGAAGCACCAACTCCCTAGTTTCTCTAGCACCAACTAGAAGGAAGCACCAACTCCCGAAGTGTTTCAGCACCAAATGGATGGAAGCACCAACTTCCAGTCACACAAGCACCAACCTGTATAACAGAGAACAACAGTTCTCCCTTACACCACCCTGCCACCCTGGTTTCTCTTAATGCAACCAGATGGAAGCTACAACTCCTTGTGTTCATGAACCCACTTGAACCTCTTAGGACAACAATTCTCCCTAGCACCACCCTACCACCCTGAAATATAAATATTTGCAACTGAAACTTATTGTAGTGATATAATGTTTATCAATGGATTACCAGTCTCATCATTGTTCTGCTACACTACGTTGCTCTGTCTGCTTCAGTGTCTTATGCAAACTCCTCGTATGATTTATGTTCTTCTACCATTTATGCTCTGTTTTCTCTATCCATTCAATGCACCATTCCTCTTCTGTGCATTTTTTCTACTGCGCTCTGCCTCCCTCTTCACACATGAATCACTCTCAACAGCAACCACCATCTCTTCTTTTTTATTCATTCTTATAGCCTCTATGCACCTTGTGAATTCCATGTGCACAATAAATCTGCATACTCACACAAAGCCAATGTTCTCCACATCAGGGTGTTCACTGCAACTCTACGCTACCTCAGCTTCTTTGTGTCCATCCTGTCTGATTCTCTCTATTCTATTCTGCATCTTCTCCTCATGTCGAGTGCTCTGCCTGATCATCATTGCAACTCTTCAGCTTCTCTAGTGGTTCAACCCACACTTCCATCATCACTGGGTGTTATGCCAAGATTCCTTGGCCTCTCCAGCAGTCGAGACTCTTCGTCTTCTCTAGCACAGTCGAGCTCATTCTCTCTGTTGCAGTTACAGGCTTCAATGCTCTTTCATCTATCAATCGCCTCTAAGAATAGTGTTCATTTGAATGGCAGATGCCTCGAGCCTCTTCATATTCTCTGGTGATCACACTAAGGCCTCTTTGATTCCTATGGTAGAAACCATCAGTCGTTTCTAGCAGTTACACTGTGAAGTGCAACAGTAGCCCTTCGATCATACTCAAATTCACCTGCACCATTAGATTGAGTCTGTAGGGTCTTTCTTTTATTTCTCCACTTCGCATTTCCGCATTTTGGGATTCTTGTGGTTAAGGTTTCTTTATGCTTCACATCCCAATCTCTAAAAATCTGAAATGGATCTTGGTTGCACTAGATCCTTCGTCTATCTTATGTTGATGTGACCAATGGTTGTGACCACAACCTACACCAAAAGGTGTTTTTCGCATTTCGGCAATTCCTGTTGTGAGGCATCCTGACTCTCCAAGTCACGATCTCTAAAATGGATATTATCTTTATGCTAATTCCTCCATTGAGCCTTCATCGATGTGACCATAGGTTATGACCAGGGGCCAATTCCGAACACACATTTCGTGTTTCGTGTTTCGAAGATTTTGTGACGAGTCGCCTCGACTCTCCATGTCCCAAAATTTGAAATGGAGCTTGTCTCTTCGAGCTCTTCTCTACACCTCCTCGATGATGTGACCACTGGCGGTGATCAGGTGCTTAACCATAAAGTGCTTTCATGATTTTACCTTTCAGCATTTCAGCATCCTTGATGTGGGTGTTCTCGACACCTCCAAGTCCCAGTATCTGAAACTCTGAAATGGAGTCGGATCAACAGTATTTCAATGTTTCACATGCTGTCGCTTCAGGACTCCTATGATGAGGAGTCTTGACACTTGACTCCTCCACCTCCCGGTATCTGAAGCTCCAAGATGGATTCAGATCAATAGTCCAGATCAAACCTCGATCTGATGGCTAATATTATTTCGTGATTTCACATATTGTGAGTTCGAGAGGTTAGGGAATCCCGTTCCTTTGACTTTCCAGTCAATGAAAGGATGAAATTTCGTCACATATCCTTCTTGGATTGATGGTCCAATTTTTTTCCTCGATCCAATAGTTGATATTATATCACGGTTTCTCATATCACGATTTTGGAACTCCTGTAGTGAGAGTTCTTGACATCTCCAACTCCCGGTATTCGAAATCCTGGTATCCAAAACTCCGAGATGGAGTCAGACCAACACTTTGATATTTCCATTCGATCATTGTGATAATCATGCATTTCCTCCCAAGCTTACACTTTTGATCTTTCCATGCCATCATCGTTGTTGATTTTCCTTGCCTACCTATTTTCCATCAAATGAACAAGAACACTCTTGCACTCTGTGTGCACCTCTGCACTATCTCTTCTGGTCTTCACGAGCTTGCTCTGTTGTGTCTCCCAAAAATCCTTCTGGTGCCTGCCTAGCACATTATACCTATACTCAATCCATCATCATTGTTGTAGTTTCCATCAATGACAAGCATACACTCCCTGTAAAACATGCCAACAACATTTTGTGTATGTGGAACATTATGTAGATCAAAGAATTTATCCATCTAAAGTGTCCATATGATAGGGTCCTTGCCATCAAACTTCTGCATATCGATCTTAGGAACATGGTTTGCCTTCAACCCAAAGTTAGAGTTTCTCTATTCTTGATTCACCTTCCTTGTGTCCTCATCATGAATTTCATGGGATACATTTTCACTTTCAAGTGTCCTCTCTATTACAAAAATTTCCAATCCTTCCATGGTCTCCTCTTTTAAACCATCCATCTTAGTACTTATTGCCTCCAACTTAGCTTCCATCTCTTGTAGTTCATATTTTGTTACTATCTTATTTTGTAAATCATGTATGTCCCTACGCATTTCTTCACCTTCATCAAGATTCCAGTTATAATTTTATGGAGGCTTATTTGGTGTAGAAGTATCACTTTTGAGCCTTGATTTTGAGGTGGTTCTACTGAACAATCTTTCTTCTGCTATATATCGAAAGTTTCGGCCCTTCTAGGTATGCAAATTTCCTTTTTTGTAGTTCTCTGATATTTCTTCTCTACAATGCCATGGGTCTGATCAAAATTGGATGTGCCAAGTGGAATTTATGGTAACTTCCCCACAACTTGTTGATTTTTGGCCTTTCTAGGAGATCTAACTTGTATAGCGTGCCCTGCACAAAATAAATGATAGAAAATTATGAAACTCATACCAGAAATACTACAGACTGTCCCCTATCCAATGAAACTAGTCTCACTCAATTTAGATACTCTAGGAATAAGTTGTGATTTTTTTACCTGGAACACCTTCTTGAGACTAATCAATAGGACTAGTCAGATACCCTATCTTCCATAGGGTGTATCTACAAATTTAAGATGACCAAGAAGTGGAAATTTTTAACCCAGATACCTTAGTAATTTCTATTAATATCCTCTAGATTTCAAGGTCTTAATCGTTACAAAAAACTTTTTATAGTGACAATTCCGCAATGACTCAGTTTAGGATGATTCCAGAACTCTATCTTGCGCAGGTTGTATCTTCGAAATTACAAGGCCTCAGGAGATGAAATTTTAACCCAATGTATCTTGATCTGTCTACTAAATATCCCCCAAGCCGTTCCTTCTGAAACATTGTATAAAAAATGTTATAGAGAAAATTACAAGGTGTCTTAGATGTAGCCGCGAAACCCCAAGACCTTGAGCTTTGATACCATATGTTAAGAACCAAATATCAATATAGCATAGAAAAATATCAAAATAAGTACTGAACACCTTGAAAAAGAGAGAAACTTAGATAATAATCCTCTTCAAGGGGGCAACCTCCTTATGCCCACATAAATGTACAATTACAAGATGATTCAAAATTAAAATGTCTCCTTGGTATATATAGGAGACTAGGAGGTATAATTACAACTAATGGACTAAAGCCGACATAAATAAAATAACATTACTAATATAATATGCCCTAATTAAGGGGTAATGAGCCACTATTTAGGGCTTAACAAAGATATGCAAGCCAGTATAAACCAACTTGACAAATAACAAGATTAAGTTTTAACTACTAGGAAGAGGTTGAGCTTGGGATAAACCACTACTCAAACATACAGACAGTGATTCTATACCATAGGCCTACTACTAATACATTAACCAAATGAGCATCCAATTATTGTCTGAGAGACTAACTATCAGAAAGAAAACACATATATAAAAAGATGATGGCAAGAAAAATAATTCATCTACCATAACATTCATCACATGATAACACAACGATTTATCTTCATCATTAAGGAAAAAAACATTAATACATTGCACGAGATAACTTGAAAATAGAATTAATTGCTCTTACTCATTACTGTGTCATTCATGGAACAGGATTGGAAGTAATTCTTCTCCAATTCCAATCATATACATCTGATGAAAATAGTTTTTCATTGGTCTAAAAGGACTTCTCAATTCATAGTAGT
Organism: Picea engelmannii; assembly: GCA_009831015.1. Taxonomy (NCBI): domain Eukaryota; kingdom Viridiplantae; phylum Streptophyta; class Pinopsida; order Pinales; family Pinaceae; genus Picea; species Picea engelmannii. The sequence continues at coordinate 18,879 of ML789630.1, read as the reverse complement.
CTCAAACTAATTCTTAACAACCAAAAAAAAGAAAGAGTTCTTACAACAACCATCGACCCTTGTTCATTGGTCGATGTCTCTATTTATAATATAAAGTTTAACTGTAATTAACGACTAAATATAATTTGATCCAAACAAAAATCGCCACGTGGCATTATCATCGAATAATTTCTTTAACAATCCACCTGAGATATTTCTTGGAAAGGGTGACTTCTTTCATATTTAGATCAATTGATAGAGAGTTATTCACAAGTATTGGCCCATGGAAATCTTTGTTGTTCCATTAGAGTTGCATATATCCCTTATTTTTCTGTTGCATGGGCCTGGTATTTTTCTAGACTGAAGTTCAATTGTTGAAGCATGGTTTGGGCTCTGATCGAATGTTCTGCGAATTGTTGCACTTGCCCTGGCCTTGCATCAGTTATCTTCACAAAATCTTCGGTCCATAGCGAGTCTTGTTCGACGTACAACTTGACCACCTTGCTTAGGTCGATAAACTTATCGGGGGAGCCTGATATCCTTCATTATTTTATTGATTTTATCCCATTGCTTCTGGCATCTGGTCCATTGTTCTTGGATTTCTCTATGCAAGTCTCGAGATATTTTATCCCAGTATTCAACCCATCGCTTCATGCGATTGAGACTACTTTTACCCACTAGTCGAATACCATGTTCTTCCTTCTCTCAGCCCTGCTAGACTACCTCAATGTATTCGAGCCTTTCTACCACCTGTTGCATTCTCTCATACCATCGCTCCATCTCCATACATTTCGCGAGTGCCATAAGAGTGTCCTTCTTGAATTTGGCTACATTCGATATTAGCAGGTGCCTTTCCTTCTTGAACTAGTTGTAGACTCTATCGAACTCATCTTTCAGATACACAACGGTTTTCATGGCACCTTTGTAGTATTTGACCAGATGGTGCAAGTGTTTGAGCTCCTTCTGGGTGGCTGCTAGTTCCCTTTCATCCCTCTTGGATCTATCCTAGGCAGCATCCGAGAGGGATTTTCACACACCGATCATTTCATACGTACAAGCGTTTGTTGTGTTGATTAAGTTGTCTTTTGTAGTGACCAAGATGGAGTGGTACAAAGTGATATTTCTCTTCTTTGAGGTCCTTTGAATGATGGCCTTTCTCTTTTGATCATAGGAGATCACATAGATTTCCACTACCTCGTCTACTAAATCTGGTATATGTTGATTGCCCCATGTGAGGTTGTTTCCTAGGCTACCAGCAGTGTATACTTGTTCAAGAGTGGGCTCTTGAACTTCCTCACTTTGCCTTACAAGTCCGACCTCTACATGTTGCTCATCGGGGATTTGAATATTGGGCAAAATAGAGGCGTTGGGTATAGACTTGTTACTTTCTTGTTCATCAATTGTAGAACCATCGATTTCCTTTTGTGAAGATCCTTCCTTTGTCTCCCTGGGTTTGAGCTCACCATTCAGATCTACTTTGATTTCCGATTTATCGGAGTCTTTTGTGTCGAGACTACTTTCAAATTCTGCTTCCTTTTGCGAGACCTCCTTGTCTTGAACTTTAGTCTCAGGGGAAGGAGTTCTCTCGAGGCCTTCTTCCTCTTATACATGAACCGGGGTACTGTGAGATGGATTTGGACTCTCATCGTCACTATATACTTGTATGAGTTTTATTAGGGGATTAGGCGCTTGTGTTTCTATTGACACCCAACCTGTCTCTGGTGGAATTATTCTTCCTTCCGGTGAGTTGACCGGTGGTTTTGTGGATCCAGGGTTACTTGATTCATTGGTGTTATTGGGGTTTAAGGAACCAGGGCTACTTGGCTCTGTTGGGACACTTTGGACAGTATTTGAAATCGTCGGTATTATGATAAGGTACAAATCATCCTGCATTCATTTTATTTGTAGCTAACCTTGCCGGTACAAGAGTTCATCCATCCCTGGTGTAACTTGAATTTCAGGGGAATCCCTGATTTGTATCGAGGATTCCTAATGAACTCTCGTAGATTCAATGTCTTCTTGGGGATCACTTATTCCTTCACCTGATTCATATGCTACTGCTCCTTCCTAGGTCCTAAATATTTCTTGAGTTGTCTGCTCCAAAAACGTTGCCTTCTCCTCGTATCTCATAGCTTTAAACCTAGTTCCTCAAGGATTAGCCTTCTTGGCCGCCACCTCATTCCAGTATTGAGCATTCTCAATGAAAATTTCATCTTCAAACCGATCATGGGCATAGGGCCAACAGGATGATAACTACGATGCATGTTGTAGGACTAGTCCCTTGGGATCATTTTTGTAAAATCGGCTAGTTTGAAACCGAAATTCTAACTGACTCAGTTCTTCATGCTTATCATGCTTGGTGTCTTTGACCATGTAGAAACCAATATGAAACCCATATAGTATGAAGGATCGCTTCTTTTTTTTTACGAAGGTGGCATTGTATCCTTGCAGGATGGTCTGGTAGAAGATCTCCCCTAGGACTAATCAATCGGGAACATAAATGGGTAACAAGTGGGGTTCCCCTGTGGTGCCAAAAACCCTGATGTAGGTTTCTCACTCATCTAAATACCAGTGACCATTTTTTTCTATAACCCTTTTTGCTTCGTCTGACAGCCTAGGGAATTCTTTCTTGAATAACAAGAAGTAGATGTGTGCAATAAATTGATCACATATAACTACATATGATTTTTTGTACTTGTTTTCCCATAGGATGTTGAAATATACATGGAATGGAAGCTCCAAGGGATGCCAATTTAGGTTCATCCCAGAGAAAGCATTCCTGGTGTAGATGATGTCCAGAAGATATGATTCCATGTATAAGGTGGCAACATCTCCATCCTTCGGCGCCTGGGATTTCCTTATGCAAGTGCTCAGTTGTTTGGAGATGATGGCACCCCAATTGAAACCCATACCTGAAATGGCCACTATGAATGATCAAGGCATCCAAGCCTCTGAAAACCATGAGCATTCTTTCTCTCCATGCAATATATAGAGAAGAGCCATGAGATATATGTATGGTTCCCTAAGATTGGTCATTGGATACCAGCCAACAGTCTGGTTTATGAACTTTTTGTCTTCCCTCCCCCAAGATGCCATGATTTTTCTGGTATCGTGTGATGCATAGAAACTCAGAATGAAATCAGTGCTCAACTTTTCTCTAGACTCATTGAGCTTGTAGTAAATCTGAACCTATGATGGCAGGAAGAACTCAATGCATTCACCATTATCATCATTAATCAAACATTTTTATGCATTGGTGTGATCAATAAGCCACTTCAGAAGCTCAATGCAAGGGAACACCAGGGACTGACTTTCCACCATGTGCAAATAATCCCTATGAATATTTGGGAGGACATTGTTGTCGAGTTTCCTTGTATCAGGGTCATTGTACGGGGTATACTCAAGGGTTTCTTCCCTCTTGATTTTCTCGAACACTTCTTCCCAGTGAGGAAATGTTGTTTTGGCTCCAATATTTGCCTTTGTATCTCCAAAATCTGGGGGTTGGACAAAGGCCTTCTTGGTGACTATTTTAGTGACAGGCATTGGCTTAGCAGTGAATTCTAATTGTCTTGCAACTGTTGTGGAGGATCCCTCTCCTACTTCTGATTCTTGTATCTTTGGCGCTCTTAGTGATTTCCTGGTGGAGGGCTTCTTTGGAGGCATTGTTCCTGCAATTAAAATCACCCTTTAAACACATATACAGAGCAGCGTTGGGTGAGAACATATGAAATGGAACGTAAAACACCACAAGTGGACCCATACCTATATTTCTTGCTAGGATAATTTTTTAATACTCACTGAACTTTGGGCGTTTTCTCCAGACTGTTAGCTTCTCTCTTTTGCTTGTCCCGAATTTCTTGTTGTGCAGAATAGGGTTATACACAATGACTTGAAAAGGATATAACTAGAGAGGTACTATCAGTCATATTAATTATTTAATATGATTAATGAATGCAGATTCAAAATAAAATACTATTGGATTTCTCTAGATAAATCTTAACTAGTTGACGGTGGAGGCGCGAAGGAAGATGCATTGTATCAACGGGTTTAACGGTTCCTTTTTTATTCACGCACGAGTTGGTAACTAATGTGCAATCCATGAATTAACTAATGACTGTAAATGTAGCGTACCTAACACATTCAGGGGTTAAAATGTCTCATCATGTCACATCACCCGGTGAATAGATCAGGGATCGGTTATTATTTGTGTGTATACTCCCAAAAATATCCTTCCGATAAATCTTTTGACACCAATGATATCGAGGATTGGTGATCAAGAGAAATTTTAGGTGTGCATTTTATCAGCAGGTCATCATCTTCGTAAGATTTTGTCGTCGAAAATTCCTCGGGAGTCGGCGGTCGGTGATGTCATTATGCTATTCGTGTGGCACTTCCTATTATACTTATCTATCAAAACCGAATGGATTGGTCTTCAGCACAATCCCTGTCGAGGCTTATTCACAGAAAAGAAAGGATTTCATCGGTCAACGCTGATGGAGATCAGCACTTGGCTATTTTGAAATCTCAAGTGATTTCCTTCACATTTTACCTCTACTGATGTCGAACTTCCTAAGCAAGTCTGGGAAAAAATTTAGATCATCAATTCCTTGTGTAGTTGTTAAGTTTCTTTCAAAGTTAAGAAGGTTATTTTTTGTATGTTCAAGAAAACTTTAATCGATTCAATCATGAGACATAAAAGATAAGATAAGGAATTAGTTTCATATTGAAGTGAAAATAGGCAATGCAAAGGATCGAGTGGTACCCGAAAAGGAAATGGTCATAGACGTTTTAGGGTTTATTGAGTGCTCAACAGATTGGACCCAGGGTTAAAAGAAGGAATACCTCCCATATTAGGAGTCATTTGAGGGATTTGAGATCCACCAAAAGAAAAAGGAGTGTAGGGAGGTGTACCTCCCCCAAGCCCAATGCTAGTATTGAGGCTGACAACTAGGATGGAGTTCAAAAACTATGAAGTGAAGTTGGGCATACCATAAGAAAAGGGACTAGAAGCCATAGGGATGGATTGAACATTGTATCTCGGTGAGTGGCCAAGAGGCCCAAAGGGGTTTGAGGTGGTAGCTTGAGAATTTACTATAGATCAGGCCATAGTAATGATAGGTAACTCTGACACTACAACAATAGAGTTTGCAGGAGTCAAAGGGGTGCCATTAACTATAGTGGATATGGGAGTCGAGGGGCTCCCAGAATTCTGAAGACTAGGTTCAGTACTCATCCTTGTAGAATCACAAGTCTGAACAGTGAACATGTGTGTACCACGTATAATAACTATATGCATTTTAGAATTCAAGGACATGAAATACGGTGGAAATTCACTACTACATTGGGTGCAAATTACGGTGAAATATTACGACGGTTTAAAATTTCGTCATATTTTTTTTTTCTTTTTTTTGGACTAAATATACTTTTTTTTTTCGGGATCCAAATGTTGTTCGCTCTAGCAACCAACCTTCCAAGTTGGTTGTTTTAACAATGGAAGTTGGTCGGTAGAGCGACCAACCCCTAGTTAGTCGCTATAGTGACCAACAATGGCACGTGTGAGAATCAACAGTCATTTACGACAAATCAATCCTATATATATATATATATATATATATATATATATATATATATATATATATATATATATATATATATGAGTTACGACAAATTTGCTATAGTTGCGACAATCATTTTCTACAGTTGTGAAAATCATTAGGGTGTTCTGATGCAATGGTTTTCTGGTTTTTTATGAAATCTTGATTTCAATTCTCTTTCAAGAAGAGAAACATTGAATTGATCAGACTCTACATAGTTGATATTTTGAAGGTTAGTACTTAAAATTTTTATGTCCAATTTAGTAATTTGGTGTTATTGAACTATTTTATGGTTTATTTTAACTCCTTAGAAAGATTTTATGGTTTATCCACTTTTGATAGAGTAAAAAGATTACTGATTCAACTACAATCACACTAATTATATTCAATCACTCTAATTTTTTTCTTGGATTTCATGGAACTTCTTGAATATCTAAGTATCCTTGCCTTAGTAAATTTACATTTAGGGTTTCCTCCTTGAGTTGGAAAAGAACCAACTAGAAGTGAAGAGAAGTGGATTTTTTGTTGATATTGGCCATCAGTACTATTGTGTATCCCTAAATCTACCCTATTTTTTATTAGGGACTTAATATTATATAGTGTGATTTTGGTTGATAATAGATCCACCTCCTCTTATTAATGTTTCATGCTTTTAGGATTCATGTTGTCCCTTGTTTTTTCTGAATATGTTGTATAATTCTCATTACAAATATCTAAATATATACCAAATTATTTGAATAGATTTGTATATTGTACTTATAATGTTTCAATGGATTTGTTGTAATAGGTAATTACAATGTCAACTCTAGACGAGAAAAGAGAGCTTGTTATGTTAAAGCGGCACATGGTGGTTCATGGTGATGGGAAATTTTAGCGCCCTTGTTGTGAATGCAGGGGGTTTAATGGAAGAAGACTACCATTAAAAGTAGTTGAAAAACATTGTAGGGAGAATGGGCACGTCGAAGGGGGCAATGAACATCGTCCCATGGTAAGTAATTAGTTACTATAGATCTTTAAGGGTATTATACATTAATTTTTTTTTAATTTATCTTTCAAAATAATATTTTGATATACTCTAACTACATTTTATTTCTTCCATTGTTTTTATTAAAGAAAAATCATCCTAAGAATGTGATGTCTCTTAGTAGGAGACATTTTCATAGAGATAATATTGAAGAACAAGCTGAACTTAATCGTGTGGATAATGGTGATCACATTATTCCTATGGAAATTGATGATATTAATAATACAGTTGATGATGATGGGACAAATAGATTGATCCAAGCCATTTATAATGTTGCAATGGATGATGATGTCAACATGGAGGAGGAAAACTTGCAGGATGATAATGATGACAGTGATGAGGACAATGATGATGAATATATTTTTTATAAACCTGTCCTTCAAAATGCCACTAAATCCCTATATGAAGGCACAAAAAAAAGTGTTCTCTCTACTGTAATGTTGTTGGTAAACTTGAAGGTATAAAATGGTTTTTCAAACACATGTATGACACAGATCCTAAGGTAAGAAACATAATTTTACAGTTTTATGCAATTTTCAACTTTTATTTTATTTTATTTTCAGTGTCAATTGATGTCTAAATTAAGGATGCAATATTTATAATGAT
>ML789629.1:643734-670379 GCA_009831015.1 Picea engelmannii | reverse complement strand
GACGAGTCACATGTCAGTGTTGGGGGCCAGTTGGGCACATGCCTATTTTGAGAAGGAAGTATATTTTGGGCACATGCCTATTTTTGGAGAAGAAGTTGTTTTGAGGAAATACCTAACTGTGGAAAGGAATACCTAATGATGAAGAACAAGTAACAGGTGGAAAGAAAGCAACATGCATAAAAATAAGGAAAAGCAGCATGCAGAAAAAGAAGGAAAAGTAGCGTGCAAGAGGGAAAGCAATGTGGCACACAAGAAGGAAAGCCTAACCATGATAGGGTTAGGGTTTTTTATAAGGATTGTAATGGCTATAATACTGTAAAATAGTATAAATAAGAACCTATGAGGTATAGGTCAGAGGTTTTCTGTAAGTTGTTGATGATTATCATGACTATTGAGAGACTATCAATTGTAATAAGGTTGTAGAAGAGTCGAGTAAGGTAGATTTTGAGGGCTATTCCACAAAATGAGGAGCCCAATGTGATATATTCATCCTCACAGAGGGTTCCCACCCTCGATCTTGATTGTATTACTGAGATGTAATGCACGCAATGCAATATTTTACAACAGATTAAATAAAAGAGTAGAGAAGCCAGATATTTGTTGATGTAGCTTCGAGAGGGGGTGAACCACGGTAAAACTTGTGTTATGGGTGACGTGTAATGAATTATTACTTTCTATTAATGATTATATTATGAGTGAATGATTAGAGTAGATGTATCAACATGCATGCATATGGCTAATGATGAATTAATCTTAGAAATACTTGGATCAATAATAAGGTTAATGTATAAAGAAGGAAGAGAACAACTACATATCCCCACTCATTCCTACACTACAAACACCTAGGTATTGCATTCACCCATAAAATCTATCTCCGGTGAGACTGCATTGTGAACTATGTGCATAGCTTTGCCTTATGGTTTACCAGGAGGGTCAATAGTTTAGATGGTTTTGTTGGAAACCTGTTGAGATCTGAACCTGGGTCATCCCAAGGAGAGAGAGAACAACCAATAGTAACAGTCACATACAGATCACATCTCAATCATTGTAGGAAATGATGATCCAAAAAAACTCCCAAAAATGTACTAAGTCCAAACTATATGAATGCATTATCTCAACTTGACACTTGTCATGTTGAGAATTGTCTTTAGTCCACATGTCCCCCTCCTTCGTACTTAGGATAAAATAATATCCATGCTTTATACTTTAAAGAATATTAATATAATATTCCTTTTTGGGTTTAATCCCCCTTAACTTAACCCCTTTACCTCAACTAGTGGAGTTATAGCCCCCCATACCATTTTATGTGGTTGGTTTTCTACAATGATGTGTTTTCATTATATTTTCATATGATTACATTTACATTCTTAGTACAGAAGTACTGATCGTTTTGCATCCAGTCTCACCATCCTAAAAAATACAAAGATCACTCACTAAGCCATTGCACGTGAAACTTCTAGGATGCCTGCACTCTTCTTTCAATGCGCCACCATTGCGTAGTTACACAGGTTCGCGTCATAGCCTAAAATTTATACAAAAGGATCTTTGGTCTCCAAAATTGCGCACTAATCCGATGTGCATGAGATATTGGGATGTGTGCCTTCTTCTTTTAGTGCGCCACCCTCGCAAGCTTACACCTATTCACGCTATATAATTCAATATGTTTCTCTTTAGTGCACCATTCCTGCACTATATATATATATATATATAATTGCACATTATAATCATTTTAAAAATACACACACTCCTTTGGTGTGAGATTCATGCACACTAAATTAATGCATGCAGAACCAAACCAATGGTCATGTTCCTTAAGCTCACTAGCTTATAAGTAAAATATAGTTACATTTATATGTACCCTTAGGGTTCATCCTAGGGGTATTACATTCCCCTCCCCCTTATTTATGCATTGTCCTCAGTGCAATATATACACATATACAACCAAAATTTCAAAAGTCTTAAAAAAATGTGGTTATTCTGCCTACATAGCATCCTTATGCTCCTAAGTTGCATCCTCAGGGCCATACTAGGTCCATTGGACCTTTACTATCCCTATGGATCGATTCCATAGCTTCTTGATCTTCCGATCCAATATGCATACCAGATGCACTTGAAAATCACCTTCTTGCTCCACCCGAATCACATTCCAATCAATAACATGATTAGTATCATGTATATACCTTTTAAGTAATAATACATGGAATACATTATGAAACATTGATGCAGGAAAGGAAAGCATGTATTCCCCAAGACAAATCCTTTCTACGATTTCAAATGCCCCACAAAAACGAGCTGCCAACTTTGAGTAATTTCCCAACTTTAGGGAACTTATGTTGGCCTTTACTTTCAGGAACACATGATCACCCACATTAAATTATTTGTGAGTTCTTCCCTTATCAACATAGATTTTCTTCCTATCCTAGGAAACCTTTAAATTTTATTTTATTTTTATCATCTTCTCTTCCATTTCCCTGAGAGTTCTGGCCCAACCACTGCGCGATCTGTTGGGTTGTCCCAACTCACTGGTATGTTGCATCTTCTACCATAAAGTGCCTCGAATGGGACCATCTTCAAGGATGCTTGGTACCCATTGTTTTAATAAAATTCTACCAAGCGAAAATGGTCCTCCCATTTGGATGGTTTATCCATCACATACATCCTTATCATATCTTCTATTACCTGATTCACCCTTTATGTTTTCCCATCCGAATCTAGATGATAAGCTGTTCTAAAATGAATATTTGTTCCAAATACCTTGAATCATCATTTCCAAAAATTTGATGTAAGTTTTGGATCTCTGTCAAACACAATTGTCTTGGGCATTCCATGTAATCAAGATATTACTTCAAGATAAATATAAACTATGTTATCTTCCTTGTGAGTGAGACTTACTGGAATAAAATGGGCAACTTTGGTAATATTGTCCACCACTACCATGATAAAATCTTATTGCTTTCTAGTTTTTGGTAGTTTGGTAATAAAATCCATTTTTACAAATTCCCATTTCCACTCAGGGATAGGCAATGATTGTAGAAAATCAGCTCGGTGTCTATGATCAACCTTAACCTTTTGACATTTCAAACACCTGACAATAAAATCAATAATTTCTTTCTTCATGCCTAGCCAATAATATTGACTCTTGACAGTTGCAATAGTTTTCTGATAACCTAGGTGTCCAACATAAGGCACATTATGCATTTCTCCCAATATCATATTTTTCAATTCCTGATAATTTTTCACATAAATTCTTTCCATGTACATGAGAATTTCATCATTCTCTAGCTTATATACTTCAACTTTCTTTTGTAAATACCTTGCTAAAGTTTTTCCTTAACCTCCATGTATTTCTGATCTGATTTTGCAACCTCTATAATTATATCTTTCAAATATGATTGATACATGCTAATAGTTGTAGCATGCATATCATGCACCCTCTTGTTGAGTGCATCAACCACCTTATTCTCTTTACCTTTGATATGTATTATATAAAAATCATATTCACTGAGGAAATCTAACCACCTTCTTTTCCTGGAATTTAGATTTGGTTGTTCAAACACGTATTTCATACCACTATGGTTTGTCCTCAACTAAAATATTTTCCCAATGAGGTAGTGCCTCCACATATTCAAGGCATGCACTATGGCTTCCAACTCCAAATCATGAGTACCATAGTGCCTTTCATGATCCTTCAACTTCCTTGATTCATAGAAAACCACATACCCATTCTGACTAAGGAATCCACCAAGTCATTCTTTACATGCATGAGTACATACACCGAAATATTCCTTTGTATCAACAATCCTTAGTATTGGAGAACTTGTTAATCACTTCTTCAAGTTTTGGAAACTCCTTTCACAATCCAATGTCCACTCAAACTTCACACCTTTCTTCTATAAAGAAGTAATTGGGTGTGAAATCTTAGAGAATCCTTCAATAAATCTCCTATAGTAGCCTACAAAGCCTGTGAATAATCTTACTTACAATACATTCCTTGGTGTTGGCCATCCTTCAATGGCATTTATCTTTTCTAGATCCACTACTATCCCTTCCTCAAAGATGATATGGCCCAAATAATGGATTTGCTTATGGTAAAATGAGCACTTTCTCAACTTGGAATACAACTGATGCTCCCTCAATACCTGTAACTCCATTCTTAAGTGTTTCTCATTCTCTTCCTCACACTTAGAATATATCAAAATATCATCCAAGAAGATAATGACAAACTTAGCTAGGTAATTCCTGAATATACCATTCATGAGACACATGAAGACAATTGGTGCATTTGTTAACCCAAATGACACCATTGTGAACTCATAGTGGCCATACCTTGTTCTGAAGGTAGTCTTGTTGATGTCTTATTCTTTAATTCTCACTTGATGGTAGCCTGATTTGAGATCAATCTTGAAAATTATTTTTGAATCATTCAGCTCATCTATCCTTGTTATAGGATACTTGTTCTTCCCAGTTACCTTGTTCAACTTCCTGAATTCAATGTAAAGTAAAAAAGCTCCATCCTTTTTCTTCACAAACAATATTGGGGAACTTGAAGGTGACACACTTGGGAGTATATAACCCTTCTTTAGAATCTCTTCAAGTTGCATTTGTAATTCCTTCTGTTATGGTGTACTCATCCTGTAAGGGGTCTTAGATACTAGAGCTACTCCAAGCATTAGATTGATGGAGAAATCAATATCTCTTTTAGGTGGTAATTGTTGATACTGAGAGGGGGGTGAATTAGTATCAAGTACAATTTAAAACCTTTTTCAAATTATACATAAACCATTCAATTATATCCAATGAGAAATGAACAATAGTATAAGAGTTACACCAATACACCACAATACACCATGCACAATATATGAGAAATAATCAATAGTTATTGTTCAAGGGAAGTAATGACTTCCAAAGGTATCTACATCTTCCAAATGTAAAGGGAGGGATAAACCTCCAAGTGGAAGATACAATCCTCCAATATCAAGAGAGAGTTGAAATATCCATCCTTGCCCCTTCCTTCCACCCAAGAATATATGAGAGATAATAAAACTTTACATTAAATCATCACCATCAACCAATCATCACATAGAACCTTATAATGATTCCTGAGACTTCTTCAATTTATCCAATTATTCAATTCTTATTGTACTTTGATCCCATAGATAACATTACTCAATGTATTCTCTGAAACTCCTCCAAGTTTCACTCCTTGAATCCTCCTCAAAAAGAAGTTATAGAAATAATGGTAGACTTTATTTAATTCTGGTCGATTTAAAAGAGTGAACTTGCACAGAATTCCCCATGCTCAATATTTAACATCTGATTCTGAAACTCGCACACAAGAAACTAATGTCCGTACTCTTTCCAATGAAAAATTTCCCATGTCATGTGGATTATCGATGAAGAAGTTATGACTTTTTTACCCGGAACACCTGTTTATTGACTAGCTTCAGGACTGGTCACAAACCCTATCTTACACAGAGTGTATCTCCATAATTATAGCGAATCAAGGATGAAATTTTTACCACAGGTACCTTGATATGTCTTCTCAATACCATAGAAATTTTACCATTTGAATCGTTATAGAAAAAACGTTATGGAAAAAATGGTAATATGACCTGAAAATAACATACCTTAGAACACATCACCAAAAGACTTCATCCTCCCTTGAAATCCAACCTTCTTTACTTCTGATTTCCTCTGAAATTCAACTTATATCAAATGAATGTATAATGATGTGTATTTATAAAATTTATGTCACTCCCTTTTAAAATTAGGGCCGACCTGACGCTTTCTTATTTTGTAATTATTTTCTTTAATTATCTTCGGGGCCTACATGTACTTCCTTCTTCAATTCACTTTGTCATCTTCAAAAATTCATTTCTCCTCAACCATGAGGATCCACGTGACATGCCACATACCACCAGAAACAAAATTATGTATACTATCCATAGATGGGTGTTGTATATGCATGTGCATTGTCCTTCATGTATCCACTGAGGCCCAATTAGACTCTGTAGCGTTTGGAGTGGAATGGTTCTTCAGATCTTGCGATCTGGCCAAATTATCGATGGGCTTTGTGTTTTCTGGTGAAGGCTCTTCCTTCAGTTAGGATAGTTCCTTTTCCATATTTCTATTGGGTGGGGATGATATGAGAGAGGCAAGCCAATATAAACCAACTTGAAAAATAACAGGACAAAGGTTTTAACTAGAGGGAAGAGGTCGAGCTTGAGATAACCCGCTGCTCAAACATATAGATAGTGATTCTATGCCATAGGGCCTAGTACTAATACATTAAACAAATGAGAATCCAATTACTGTCTGAGAAAAAAATAATTTAACAGAAGAAAACACATAAGTAATCAAGACCATGGTAAGAAAATAATTGATCTACCATAACATTCATCACATAACAACACAACGATTTATCCTCATCATTAAAGAAAATAACATCAAGACATTGCACAAGATAAATTGATAACATAATTAATTGCTCTTACTCATTTACTGCATCATTCATGGAATAGTAAAGGAACTAATTCTTCTCCAACTCCAATCACATACATCTGATGAAAATAGCTTGTCTTTGGTCCAGAAGGACTTCTCAATTCACAACAGTCTCAAAATAATTATCAACGGCAAAAAAAAAGGGAGTTCTGACAATAACCATCGACCTTTTACTCATCAGTCGATGTCTCTATTTATAATCTCAAATTCAACTGTAATTAATGGCAGAATACAATTTAGGCCAAACAAAAATTGCCACGTAGAGTGATCATCCAATAGTTTCTTTCAACGGTCCACCTAAGATGCCTCTTGAAAAGGGTGGATTATTTCATATTCAGACCAGCTAATAAACAAATTTTCAAGGTTTGGGCCCATGGGAACTTGTGTTATTCCATAGGGGCAACATATGATCCTCTGATGTCTATGGCATGTGCCCAATATTTCACCAAACGGGATTTCAGCTATTGCAGCATAGCTCAAGATTAGATCAGGTGACCTGTGAATTGTTGCACTTACCCTAGTGTTGCATTAGTGATTTTTATCATTCATTGGCCTATAGCAAGTTTCGATTGGTGTGTATCTCAAACACGTCACTTGAGTCGATAAACTGATCGAGAGTGTTTCTCTCAGAGAAACTAGAATCCTTCATTGTGTCAGTGATCTAGCTATGGCATTCCTTTTGAGTCCTTCGGTGAGGCCACTGGATAAGCTTCGTTCGAATAAACGGGGAGTATTATTTCCTGCAATCAAGACAAAAAAATTTAATGATCTGAGCAACTTATGATAAGACATAAATAAATCTGATAAGACTAATGCGTATATGTGTAGCGTGATAATCCCAGTCATTTAATACTTGATCTTCGTCACTGCTTAGAATGACCTGTGATGACCTAGCTGAAGCGTCTACTCCTTTTGATTAAGATGAATTATGGCAGTGTATTATGAAGTGGGAAATCAAGTACGGGATTCATGAGAGACTTAAATCATCATAGTGATTTTTGACCTTTGGTGTTGAAAAGAGACATTGAAGGTGAGCGTGTGCATGCATACTACCCAGAAGGTCGGATGCAATAAAAGGAAAGTCATTAAATGCCTCCATAATATGTATTACCAAGCGTGTAAGACATCATTTGTTAAATAGTAGGGGGCCTGGAGAAAGATCAGAAGGATCATACCAGACGTTCTCTGTAACTTCGATTGACGGCGTTTACATGCTCTGGATTGCATCCGTCAAATAGTTGTGGTGCATCGAGTCCTTAAACACCATGTCACAATGCGCAAGTGCAGAAAATACACACTATGTTTCGCTCCTTCATATTTTCTATAAATTTCGGGAGTTCTGTGGGAAATCTTACACTTACACCAAGCTTATACTCTCTAGAATTCTGGTCTGGTAAATTTATATTAGTGAAGTTCTGCATTGGTGTCCTTTGTCACCTATAGACGAGCAGGATACTACACTACTGCATAATGGGATCTCCTCTGGACATGGGACAGGGTCCACGGGGTAGTTGTAGTGCTAGGTGTGAAGCCTAGTGTGCCTGGGATTCTTTTGGGTCAGCTTCCCATATTTTTGAAAGCCTAATAGGAGGTGGAGATTTTGGCTCATAAATGGTTTCAGCATCCTCAATGGAGATTGAAGTTGAAAAGGGTGTGTCTGAGGAAACTACACTTGTAAACACACCTTCTCAAGAGACGAAACCACAGAGAAAAGGGAGGCCTAGAAAGGATATGGCCAAAAGGGAGGAAACCTGCCTTTCGACTGAGCTGAGTGCATGTCCAACTATTGAGGAGCTTGTGGAACTTCCTCACTTGTTGGAGCTAGTTGGGATTATCGACAGAGGAGAAGGGAGCCAAAAGGGAAGGGGAAGAGAACGGGGTCCTTGCGTCAAGAGTCATGTTCATTAGTAAGAGCAGGCTAAACTTGCAATAGCTGAGCTCTACCAAGAAAACAAAGGGCTACAACATCAGTTGACAGAAAAATACCAGGGGATAACGTCGTCGCAGGGTCACGCAGGAAGCTACGGTTTGGATTCAGAGGTGACTCCAGGAAGCCCAGGATACAATTGTGCAACTACGAGAGGTGTAGCGTGTAGTGGAAGAGAGGGACACAATGCCAGGCCCTAGCAATGACCTAGGGAAAATTTCATATGTGAGAAAGACATAATGGGTGATCCTGTGATTTACATCCTCTTGTGCTTCACTCTAGACAAAATTTCCCTTTTTGTTATTTTGTTGTAAAGGTATTCTTGGTGTTACAGAAACCGGGCTGGTTGGTCACGACATGTATTAGTTGTATGTAATCTGAACTCGGCAGGAACCCTTAATATTAAATATCGAAAGTATTTTGAATGTATTAAGATTTCTTATGGGCAGTTAATCCATGTTCCTTATCATAAATTATTAGTTCGCACACATTATTAAATCTCGCAATCGTTACTATTGTACTGAGGTTTTGTTAATATGTTTCTTCTTGTGAGATGTCTGATTTTAATTGATGTTCACGTGGTGTTATAAAACCTAGGCCATAAAAATAATTAATTATAAAAAGCATCTGTTGGTAGGTAACCATCTTACTCAGGACTTCTCTCATGTCAACATATCGGGGTTCAAAGGTTGGCGGTGTCACTCTTCCCTTTGTGCGGCACTTACTATCACGTGTTTCTACCCAAAACTGAATGAATCAGTCTTAGGAAAAATCCTTCCCGAGGTTTATTCATAGGAAAGAAACATTTCATTAGCCGACATCGATGAGGGTCGGTATTTGGAAACTTTGACAATCCAAACAGTTTTCACCACCATCATCTTCCATCGATGCCGAAATTCTCTTGTGAGTCGGGGAACAAATCTGGGTTGTCGATTCCTTGAGTAGTTGTTAAGTATTTTAGAGTTAAGATGATTCTTCATTGTATTTTCAAGTTAACTTTTAATCAATTAAAATGTGAAACATATAAGAGAAGCAAAGGATTGGTTTCAAGCCAAGGCGAAAATGGTCAAAAGTAAACTACAGGGTCGTACCCAAAAGAAAATAGTCATAGAAATTTTAAGGTGTGTTGAGTACTCAAAAAATGGCGATTCACTGAGTAGATGAAGAATATATGTTCCTCTTCCCTTTCCCTCAAGGTATTACCGAACCTCATATCAGATATCTCTGATACTTCTTTTATTCATATTGACCGAAGTCATTATTTTCTTCTTCTTCTTTTCTATTTTTTTATTATTGGAAGTATTGTTTTAGGACTTGACCGTTTACTAGGAGGGCATTAGGTTTCCCCCTCATATTTTGCAACCGATAAGTACCTACCCCAATCTTTTCAGCTACCTGGAAGGCCCAAGCCATAGGTTATGAAACTTGGAATGTTTCCCTCTGGGTTCATTCGCCCTATCCCACTTCAAAACTAAATATGCTACTTCGAAGTTCTTTTCCTTAGATTTATGCTTATCAAACCATATTCTCACTATTTGTTGATGAGCCAAGAATTTTGACTTAGAAATTTCTCTCTTTTCTTCCAGCATGAGTAGAGTTTCGATCCCATGTTGTATGGTTGATGAGGGTTCCTCATTAGAATCTTGGGCCAATTGGAGAGATGGCAGATAAAGACCGTTCAGGAGGATGGCTTCCTGTTCGTAGACTAGAAAGTATGGGGAATTTCCTATGGCTTCTTTGGGTGTGATCCTATTGGCCCATAGGGAATTATGTAGTTGATTATGCCAATTTCTTTGGTTTTCTGTAACTTTCTTCTTTAGTATCCTTACCAGGTTATTGTTGGTCGATTCTTCCACACCATTTCCCTGAGGGTAATAATTTGCAGAGTACTTGATCATGATTTCTTTGTCCAGAGAAAACTCCGTCAATTGGGTAGAAGAGAAGTAAGATGCATTATCAAAGACTAGAACAGAGGGGACACCAAACCTCATGATCATCTGTTGTTATATAAATTGGATTACTACTTTCTCATTTACGTGAGTCAGAGGAACGACCTCTACCCATTTTGTGAAATAGTCGGTGGCAGTAAGAATGTACTTGTGTTGTTTGGAAGAGATAGGCAAAATTTCTCCTATGATATCCAACCCCCACTGCTCAAAAGGTTTAGAGACTGTTAGAGGCTGAAGTGGGATTTCTACGATTTTTTCTTTGCCAACGCTCATTTGTCAAGTCTTACAATTCCTAGCGTAGGTATGAGCATCTTTGAACAAAGTAGGCCAATAATAGCTGGCTCTCAGAATTTTATGAGTGGTGGTGTTCCATGCAAAGTGTCCTCTGGTAGGGCCATCATGGAGTTTCGTCAACACCTTGTTGACATCTACTCATTCAATACATCTCAATAATACCCCATCATAGTTGATCTGGAAGAGTACCGAATTTATAAGACGATAGTGTGCAGATTTCAATCTTAGGGATCTCCTTTCATTAGGGTTGAGGTTCTTGGGACAAGCCTCATGATGCAAAAGATAAGTCAAATCCTTGTACCAGGAGTCTCATGTTGGGGAGATGTATGCCACTTCATTGCACCATAGTGCCATTTCATTTTCCCACCCAAAATATTCATTTATTGATCCTGGGCTTCGGCTATGATTTTACAAAGACCTTGTCCTTTTAATAGTTTGGAAGGTTTTATGTCTAAATCAAATTCTTGGACTAATACCATCCAGTTCTCTCTCCTTTCCCCCATTTCTTGTTGAGTAAACAGGGATCGGATCGTAGGGTGCGGCACAATCACCTTAGTGTGATTTTTTAGAATGTAGGATTTGAAATGTTTTACTTCCTTGTAGATCACGTAGGCCTGTTTATCTATGGAAGGATAATTAAGATCGACTCCTTGAAGATTAGTACTCACAAAGGACAATGGGGCCTCATTGTTGTCATCATCTTTCTGGGTCAAAACCGTATCGAGCGATTGGTTGGAGGTGAAAGTATACAGGTTAAATTACCTATTGAAATCGGGACTTAGAAACACCGGGGCTTGGGCGATGGCGGCTTTGATATTTTTGAAAGATTCTTTCCATTCATCATCCCACTTGAATTAGAAATCCTTGCGAATCATATTTTGCAAGGGCTTGATGATTTCGGCGAAGTCGGGAGTGAACTTCCTCATGAAATTGATTTTCCCAAAAAAGGACTGCATGACCTTGTTGTTATGGGGAAGCGAGAGTTGAGCTATCGCATTAATCCTTTTGGGGTCTATGTGAATCCCTGCTTGGGATATAATATGACCTAACAACTTTCCTTCCTCGACATCGAAGATAGTTTTCTTAGGGTTCAACAATATACTGTAATTCTTGCATCTCTTGAAAATATAAGTTAAGTATTGGATGTGTTCTTTTCTATTCATTGAATACACCATTACGTCATCTAAATAAACTACCACACACTTATTGATGAGTCCCCAGAAAGTGATGTCCATGTCCCTTTGAAAGGTTTCTCCTGCATTAATTAAGCTGAAGGGCATGCTCTTATAAGTGAATTTTCCCCATTTGGTTTAGAAGGTAGTTTTTAATCGGTCTTATTCTGAAACCAACACTTGGTTGTATCCTAAAAAACCATCTAGCAAGGAGAAAATCTATGAGCCCATCACAGTCTGTAGGATTTGTTCCATCAGTGGGATAGGATAATTGTCCTTTTATAAAGCTCTATTGAGGTTCTGAAAATCTACACATAGTCGGATTTGTCCTGAATTCTTCCTCATTGGAACAAGATTCACTACCCAGATGGAATGCCTAACTTGGAAAACTATCTTCGCATCTAAAATTTTCCTCAACTCTTGATACATGAGAGATTCCAGGGATGGATGGTACTTTCGAAGCTTCTGTTGGAAAGAATTCATTTTGGGTTTTAACGGGATAGTGTGCTGAATGATGCGGGTGTAATACATTTTTAGATCCTTATAGGACCATGTGAAAACATCCTGGTATTGCCTGAATAATATGAGGTAGGCCTTCCTCTCTTCCTTAGATATAGTTTTGTTGCGATTTACATTCTTTGGGTTCTCTGGAGAACCAATATTCATAGTTTCATGGAGGGGGCAAGACCTACCAGTCTTTGCGTTTTTGGGTTCTTTAAAATGATCCTTTAGATTGAACTGACTTTCTATATTAGCTATCCCCTTGGGGATTGTGTGGGCTTTCAATTTTCCAACATCTTTTCCTATTCAGGGATTGGTCTTAGTTGTCTTCTCTCAGAATTCATCATCATCTATGGCTAGGTCTTTGAAATTGTCTTGGTTGGTCAAGAAATTTATGATTTTCTCATCTCCTTCAAAGACTTTCCAATTGGAAATATTGTTTATCATCGACGGTTTGTAGAGAATCTCCATAGTGAATCGGGAGGCTTAATAATCTTATAAAGGTGATAATTGGGAAGTGGTTGTGGCCAAGGATTCATAAATAACATTTTTTTCTCTCGGGATCACGGTGATTTTGAAAGCGTCAAAGCGCTCCATTATCCTATGCACCTCTTGCTGGTAGTTCTTAAGATGAGGTGAATTACAATGAATAATATTCCTTACTTGTCTAACAATGATCTCAGAATCCCTGAAAACCTTCAATTCCTTGATACCCAAATATATGGCTTTCTTTAACCCTTGTACTAGAGCTTCGTACTCGACAGTATTGTTTGTACATTCAAATTCTAGCCTACAGGACAGGAAATGACGTTTACCTCTTTGATATATGAGTATGCACTCAGCTCCTGACCCTTCTTGTGATTTAGATCCATCAAAATAAAGGGTCCAAATTTGTGAACAATAATTTCTCTTTTCTCTCCCCTTGCCCGTGTTCTGTTCTCTAACCTCTTCCTCTAGAATTCCTCGCATGAGGCTTTGACATAAGAGATAATATCTTATCAGTATCGGGGATTTTTCTCGAAATATCATTTTGGATTTTTGAGTAAGTGGAACATTGGATAGGAGAGGATCAAAGTTGTTGAAGTGAGAATCACAAGAATAGTTTCCCAATATGGGGAAGTCAGTAGAGGCTGGTTCGTTTGGGGTTTCTATATCAGTGACCGTATGTTTCAGATATCTTTCCCTATCGATTCTAATCATGTTCTTGTATCCCTTCAGGGGTAGCCAAAGGTGCGTCCAGTAGGTACTGAAATATTCGTTCATATTTTCAGACCAATCTTGGCTCAACAATAGTCCATACGCCTCAGGGATGTCCACCACAATGATGTCAATGACCTGCATGAAATTAGGATGCATCGCTATCCTGATCATCCTGTCTTTGAGGTCTCCCATGACCTTGACCTGGGTTCTGTCTAGTTGTATGACATGTTTATCACTTTTGAGAGGGACAACACCTAATTTATTACATACGTCCAAGGGCATGACATTAGAGGACGCCCCAGAATCGACCAAACAATTGTGAAGATTCTTATTGAAGACTTCAAACATCAAAAGGAAGGGCGGCACAAAAGGCCTTTCTTTCCTACCTTCTAAGTAGTTGTTCACGGTTGGCTTGTTTTCTAAATCTGTCAAGGGGAGAGTCATGTTCTGACTATTGTCATTGGTCAGGTTTCCTACCGAATTCAAAGCTTGCAATAGGAAGTCCTTATGTTGAGGAATTATACATACGTCCATAATTGATATATTAGCTTTCAGTTTCTTCAAATATTCGACTACGTTATACTCCAATTTAGAAGAATCTTGGGTGTCGATTCTTATAGTATTTTTACCGGGGGTGAAAGGTGTTTTCAGGCAGTCAGGAGTTAATTTACTTTGTGACTCCCGGGGGGCATTGACATCTTTCGAGTTGGGTTGGCCCTTACTATGTGTATGTACTGTCGATACATATGTAGGTTGTTCTCAAGACTCAAATAGGTCACTTGAAGACGTGATCACATCGGGATCGCATATCAACATGGTTGTGTCTCACGGTGGGTCATCTTCTTCCTGATCGACACTATTCATGGCCGAATTGCTTGACTGTTTGGTCAAGGAAAATTCGTCCAGAAAATGATTGGCCATTAAATTCATGGCATGGACCCATTGAGGGCATTCTCTCTCCGAGTGTTTCTCTTGGTGGTAATAATAGAAAGAATTAGATGTGACATTCCCTAGGTCAATGTTTAAGTTGGTTGGGGGAGGTTCAATTGCTTTGAAACGTTGATTTATTTTAAAGAAAGGATTATAGGGTCTTTGGACTTGGTTTCCTTCCCCTGTGCTCCTTTTCATGTCTATAATATCATTTGATAGTTTCTTGAGTATGCACTACAAATATTCTATATCTCCATTACCTTTGTCCGGAGTTTGTTCATCCAGTTTCCTTGACCGTATGGTCAAAAGGAGTCCTCTCCTAGGGGGAGGTTGGCTTTTTTTCCTCACCAGAGAAGCCTGGCCTTCTTTACATCCTTTCATCTGGAATTCTATCATCTTGGCTTCTTCAAAATTTTCCGCAAGGGTTTTCTTGGTGGCCCTTTTAACGAACATGGAAATAGAAGCCAGGAGCACGTTTGCATAAACCTCGATTTGCAATTATAGAGTTGGTTTCGCCATAGGATGGAATTTATTTAGGATGGTCATGAATATTTGATTGAAATATTTGACCCTTTCTTTTGGGTTCATGGTGGCTACGAACAACTCAACCATTAGGGCTCATGTACTCGTTTCTTCCGCAAATTTGTCTAGAAAATCCTTTTGGAATTTAGTCCAGTTGGTTATGGATCCTATCGGCAAATTAAAATACCACGTGGAAGCCGCATTTTCAAATGTGTATGGGAAAATTCTGCATACTACATCTTCATGTTGAACGTTCATAATTCTGATCACAAGTATGAATTTCTTGATCTGATCTTCGGGAAAACCTCAAGTTTCAGGATCATACTTGGGAAGCAGATTTTTCGGGTGTTGGGGAAGATTATGTACTCGTCCCGGGATGACCACAACATCTCTGGCCAACCAAGGTTGGTTGTCTTGAAGTGAAACATCTCTTTCCTCCCCATGACCGTTATTCCCTTCCATATCTTTGGAGTCAGAGTCAAACTCTTCTTCTTCCGAAAAGTCGTTATATTCAGAGATGTCATCGGCTGACATCTCAGGTATTAGATCAAGAGGCTCTTGGATTTTTGTAAGTGAAAAATCTATTAAGTCTTCGACAGAGTGTACAAAAAATTCATCAGGAGTGTTGACTACTAATCTACTTTGTTCTTTTCTTCAAGGAAGGATGGGGGTGAAGGGAAACACGTCAATTTGTCAGGTGTAAGCTCTGGTAATTATTCTGAATTGATTCACTTCCTCATGAGGGAGGGCATAAGGTATTTCAGGGTGAAGAGGTCCTTCCTCGGAATTAGGTGAGTTATCCTCTTCGGGAGTACTCAATAAGTGTGGTCTTTCTGTAGGATCACTAGCCATGCATGCGGGTCGTTATGAATTTGTAGGTTGTTTGAAATGTCATATAACTTATATACTCAACCATTCATTGTGTCCCACCTTCTAGCACTGGTTATGTTGATGGGGTGTAAATCCCTTGATTCAACAACAGGAACCAAACCCACCATTGAGGCCCAATTAGACTTTGCAGTGTTTGGAGTGGAATGGTTCTCCAGATCTTGTGATCTGGCCAAATTATCGATGGGCTTTGTGTTTTCTAGTGAAGGCTCTTCCTTCAGTTAGGATAGTTCATTTTCTGTATTTCTCTTGGGTGGGGCTGATATGAGAGAGGAAATCCAGTATAAACCAACTTGAGAAATAACGTGACATAGGTTTTAACTAGAGGGAAGAGGTTGAGCTTGGGATAACCTGCTGCTCAAACATACAGACAATGATTTTATGCTGCAGGGCCTAATACTAATACATTAACCAAATGAGCATCCAATTACTGTCTGAGAAAAAACTAATTTAACAGAAGAAAACACATAAGTAATCAATATCATGGTAAGAAAAATAATTCATCTACCATAACATTCATCACATAACAACACAATGATTTATCCTCATCATTAAAGCAAAGAACATCAAGACATTGCACCAGATAACTTGACAAAAGAATTAATTGCTCTTACTCATTTACTGCATCATTCATGGAACATGAAAGGAAGTAATTATTATCCAACTCCAATCACATACATCTAATGAAAATAGTTTGTTTTTGGTCTAGAAGGACCTCTCAATTCACAGAAATCTCAAAATAATTATCAACAGCCAAAAAAAGGGAGTTCTTACAACAACCGTCGACCTTTTACTCATCGGTCGATGTCTCTATTTATAATCTCAAATTCAACTGTAATTAACAGCTGAATACAATTTAGGCCAAACAAAAATTTCCATGTAGAGTGATCATCCAATAGTTTCTTTCAATGGTCCACCTGAGATGCCTCTTGAAAAGGGTGGCTTCTTTCATATTCAGACCAACTAATAAACATATTTTCACAGGTTTGAGCCCATGGGAACCTATGTTGTTCCATAGGGGCAGCATATGCTCCTCTGATGTCTACTGCTTGCACCCTGTATTTCACCAAATTAGAGTTCATATGTTGCAGCATAGCTCGAGATTGGATCTGGTGACCTACAAATTGTTGCACTTGCCCTGTCATCGCATCAACAATTTTTCTCATTCATCGGCCTATAGCAAGTTTCGTTTGGTGTGTATCTCGAATATGTCACTTGAGTTGATAAACTGATTGAGAGCGCTGCTCTCGGAGAAACCAGAATCCTTTATTGCACTGATGATCCAGCTATGATGTTCCTTTTGATTCCTTCGGTGATGCCACCAGATAATCTTCGTTTCGCTAATCGGGGAGTATTCTTTCTTGCAATCAAGACAAAAACGTTTAATGATCTGAGCAACTTATGATAAGACATAAATAAATCTGATAAGAATAATACGTACCTATGTAGTGCACTAATATTAGTCATTTAATACTTACTTGATCTTCATCGCTCCTTAGAATGACTTGTGATGACCTAGCCGAAGCTGGCGCTCCTTTTGATTAAGATGAATTATGCCAATGTATCATGAAGTGGCAAATAAAGTACAGGATTCATGAGTGACTTAAATCTTCATAGTGATTTTTGACCTTTGGTGTTGAAAAGAGACATCGAAGGTGAGCGTGTGCATGCATACTACCCAGAAGGTCAGAAACCATAAAAGGAAAGCCATTAAATGCCTCCATAATCCATATTACCAAGCGTGTAAACATCATTCATTAAATATCCAAGGGCCTTCAAAAAGATCAAAAGGATTGTACCTGACGTTCTTTGTAACTTTGATCGACGACGTTTACATGCTCTGGATTTCATCCATCAAATAGTTGTGGTGTATCAAGTCCTTAAACACCATGTCACAATGCGTGAGTATGGTACATAAACACTATGTTTCACTTTTTCATATTTTCTATAAATTCCAAGAGTTCTGTGGGAAATATTACACTTACACCAAACTTATACTATCTAGAATTTCGGTCTGGAAAATTTATCTTGGTGAAGTTCTGCTTGGGCATCCTCCATAACCCGTGGATGATAGGGATACTATACTGTTGTGTAATGGGATCTCCTCTGGACATGGGATGGGGTCCATGGGGTAGTCTTATTGCTAGGTGTGAACCCCAGCATGCCTGGGATTCCTTTGGGTCAGGTTCCCATATTTTTGAAAGCCCAATAGGAGGTGGAGGTTTTGGCTCAAAAATGGTGTCGGTGCCCTCAATGGAGATTGAAGCTGAAAAGGGTGTCTATAAGAAAGGTACACTTGTAAACGTGCCTTCTCAAGAGTTGAAACCAAAGAGAAAAGGGAGGCCTAGAAAGGATATGGCCAAAAGGGAGGAAACCTACCTTTCGAATGAGTTGAGCGCATGTCCAGCTGTTGAGGAGCTTGTGGAACTTCCTCGCTTGTCAGAGCTAGTTGGGATTATCGACAAAGGAGACAGGAGCCAAAAGGGAAGGGGAAGAGCACCGATTCCTTGCGTCGAGAGTCCCATTCAACAGTTAGAGTGGGCTAAAATTGCGATAGCTGAGCTCTACCAGGAAAATAGAGAGCTACGACATCAGTTGATGGAAAAAGACCAAGGGATAACATTGTTATAGGGTCGCGCATGAAGCATGTTTTGGCTTTAGAGGTGACTCCAAAAATCCTAGGATACAATTGTGCAATTGCACGAGGCACAGCATGTGGCGGAAGATAGGTACACCATGCCAGGTGCCAGCAATGACCTGGGGAAAAGTTCATATGTGAGAAAGACATAATGGGTGATCCTACGCCTTACATCCTCTTAGGTGTCGCTCTAGACAAAATTTCCCTTTTTTTTCTTTTGTTGTAAATGTATTCTTGGTTTTACAGCTACAGGGTCGGTTGGTCGCGGCGTGGCTTAGTTGTATGTAATCTAAACTTGGCGGGAACCCTTAATATTAAATATATGAAGTATTTTGAATGTATTAAGATTTCTTATGGGCAGTTAATCTGTGGTCCTTATCACAAATTATTAGCTCGCACACATTATTAAATCTCGCAATCATTACTGTTGTACTGAGGTTTTGTTAATAAGTTTATTCTTCTGAGATGTCTGATTTTAATTGATGTTCACGTGGCGTTATAAACCCTGGGCCATAAAAATAATTAATTATAAAAAGAATCTGTTGGTAGGTAAGCATCTTATTCGAGACTTTGCTCATGTCAACGTATCGAGGTTTGAAGGTTTGCGGTGTCACTCTACTCTTCGCTTTGCGTGACACTTACTATCATGTGTTTCTACCCAAAACCAAATGAATCGGTCTTAGGAAAAATCCTTCTCGAGGTTTATTCATAAGAAAGAAACATTTCATCAGCCGACACCGATGAGGTTTGGTATTCGGCTACTTTGACTCTCCAAATGATATTCACCAACATCATCTTCCGTCGATGCCAAAAGTCTCTTGTGAGTCAGGGAAAAGATCTGGGTCATCAATTCCTCGAGTAGGTGTTAAGTATTTTATAGTTAAGATGAATATTCGTTGTATGTTCAAGTGAAATTTTAATCAATTAAAATGTGAAACATACAAGAGAAGTGAAGGATCAGTTTCAAGCCAAGGTGAAAATGGTCAAAAGTAAACTACAGGGTGGTACCCAAAAGGAAATAGTCGTAGAACTTTTAGGGTGTGTTGAGTACTCAACAAATGGTGATTCACTGGGTGGATGTAGAATATATGTTCCTCTTCCCTTTCCCTCGAGGTATTACCAAACCTCAGAGAAGATATCTCTGATACTTATTTTATTCGTATTGACCGAAGTAATTATTTCTTCTTCTCTTTTTTTTTTTATTATTGGAAGTATTGTTTTAGGGCTTGACTGTTTACTAGGAGGGCATTAGGTTTCCCCCTCATATTTTGAAACCGATAAGTACCTACCCCAATCTTCTCAACTACCTGGAAAGGCCCAAGCCATAGGTTCTGAAATTTGGAATGTTTCCCTTTGGGTTCATTTTCCCTATCCCACTTCAGGACTAAATATCCTACTTCAAAGTTCTTTTCCTTAGCTTTATTCTTATCGACCCATCTTTTCACTATCTATTGATGAGCCAAGAATTTTGACTTATCCTTTTCTCTCTCTTCTTCCATCATGAGCAGAGTGTCGATCCTCTGTTGTATGGCCAATGAGGGTTCCTCATTAGAATCTTGGGCCAATTGGAGAGATGGTAGATAAAGACCATTCGGGAGGATGGCTTCCTATCCATAGATCAAAAAGTATGGGGAATTTACTATGGATTCTTTGGGTGTGACCCTATCGGCCCACAGGGCATTATGCAGTTGATTATGCCAATTTCTTTGGTTGTCTATAATTGTCTTATTTAGTATCCTTAACAAGTTCTTGTTGGTCAATTCTGCCACATTGTTTCCTTGAGGGTAATAATTTGCAGAGTACTTGATCATGATTCCTTTGTCCAGAGAAAACTCCATCAATCAGGTAGAAGAGAAGTAAGTTGCATTATCAAAGACTAGAAAAGAGGGGAAACCAAACCTCATGATCAGTTACTGTTCTATAAATTGGATTACTATTTTTTCATTTACGTGATTTAGAGGAATGACCTCTGCCCATTTTGTGAAATAGTCGGTGGTAGTAAGAATGTACTTGTGTAGTTTGGAAGAGCTAGCTGAAATTTCTCCTATGATATCCAACCCTCACTGCTCAAAAGGTCTAGATATCATTATAGGATGAAGTGGGATTTCTACCCTTTTTTCCTTTCCAACACTCATTTGACAAGTCTTACAATTCCTAGTGTAGGTATGAGAATATTTGAACAAAGTGGGCCAATAACAGTCAGCTCTTAGAACTATATGAGCAGTGGTGTTCCCTGCAAAGTGTCCTCTGGTGGGGCCATCATGAAGTTTTGTCAGCACCTTGTCGACGTCTACTCATTTCATACATATCAATAATATCTCATCATAGTTGATCTAGAAGAGTACCGAATTTATAAGATGATACTATGTAGATTTCAATCTTAGTTCTCTCCTTTCCTTAGGTTTAAGGTTCTCGAGACAAGCCCCGTGATGAAAAATATAAGTCAAATCCTTGTACCAAGAATCTCATGTTAGGGAGATGTATGCCACTTCGTCGCACCATAGTGCCATTTCATTTTCCCACACGAAATCTTCATTTTCTTGATCCTGGGCTTCGGCTGTGAGCTTACATAGACCTTGTCCTTTTACTAGTTTGGTGGGTTTTATGTCTAAATCAAATTCTTGGACTACTTCCATCCAGTTCCCTCTCGTTTCCCCCATTTCTTGTTGAGTAAACAGGGATCAAACCGTAGGGTGCGATACAATCACCTTAGTGTGATTTTTTAGAATGTAGGATCTGAAATATTTTACTGCCTTGTAGACTGTGTAGGCCTATTTATCTATGGTAGGATAATTAAGCTCAACTCCTTGAAGATTAGTACTCATAAAGGACATTGGGGCCTCTTTGTTGTCATCATCTTTCTGGGTCAAAACTGCGGCGAGCAATTGGTTAGGGGCGAAAGTATACAGGTTAAAGTCCCTATTGAAATCATGACTTAGCAACACTGGGGCTCAGGAGATGACAACTTTGATATTGTTGAAAGCATCTTTCTGTTCATCATCCCACTTGAATTCATAATCCTTGTGAATCATCTTTTGCAAGGGCTTGATGATTTCAATGAATTCGAGAGTGAACTTCCTCACGAAATTGATTTTCCCAAAAAAGGATTGCATGGCCTTCTTGTTATGGGGAAGCGAGAGTTGAGCTATGGCTGTTGTGCCTCTTTCGTCACCTTAGTGAGAAAAATAGAGGTGCTTGCAAGCTCAGTTGGGTTTACTGAGCAGGAAAACTACAAGGAAAAGGGTTAGAAAAAGAAATATAAATCAACAACTAAGAAATAAAACAACGGAATTTATAAACATAGGGACATAAGGATAAAAGAAACAAGTAGAACCATGTCACCAATGATAAGGATGATATTAGTGAAAGAAAACATCAAGAAGCAAGGGGATTATGAGTCCCTTCTTCCTCCAAAGGAGGGCTCTTGGACCCCCACAAGTAAGCTCTTCTTACAAATTTGAAAATAAAAATGAAAATGGTGAAAGAATTCTTTGCTAATCCACTCAAGGGGTGAGATGGATTGCCCCAAAGCAATGACGCAAGTATACTCTTGGCAAGGATAGAAGAGTCCTCAAGAGAATAGTGGAAGCATAACTTTGCTATGAAATTCCTTGAAAAATGAAGTGTATCCATGGCCTTTTTATAACATTCCTTTGAGTTATTATTCAACTAGTTTGTAGTGTGCAAAGAGGCTAATTAGGGCATTTCTAGGTCTTTGACCAACCATCCAGATTTGAGTGTCAAATAAGATTGGAAGCTGAACCAGAAGTGGGTGGGTGGCCAACCACTCTCATAAATGCGTCCTTTCTTAGGTGTGTGGATTTTTGCGACAACAGTCGCGCATCGTGCGCATGTGTGCAAATCGTGCATTTTTGTTTCGCACATGTGCGCGTGCGCCCAATGTCTTCATAGGGCCTTTCAATTTTTCACTATTTTGTATAGTTTTTGACCCTTTATGAATGCTTTTGTGTTAAGTTAGGTCCATGGATGACTTCACAACTGTTTGATGATGCTGAATTCTTGTAACCATTTGCGGATGAAATTTCAGTGATAACAGATGCCCCCTGATGGATGAGGTTAGAAGCATACGTATAGCCGAAATCCATCAATGTTTCTTCTACTGAGAGTGTTGTTGTAAGAGAGAGAAATAGTGGAATCATCTAGAGCAATCTGTTGGAGGGAGAAAGGAACTGGTAGAACCCAACCTTCTATGAGGTGTGTAAAAAAAAAAAAAACTATGTACAAACGAGGCGGGCATGCCCCATGCTCATGTCATGTAACTCAAAAAGAGGAATGAAGTGTTGGTGTAGACAACTACAGCGCCCTTGGGGGAGGTCATGATAAAGGTAGAAGACAATTTTGCGGATGAACATACTCTAAATAGTAGGCAATGACAAATGTAAGAAGTATCACAGATTCTGTGGGCATTGATAGCCCAACCAAGTTCATAGGTCTTCGGCAAGTAAAAGAACTAACTGCAATAGTCGCAAAGTAAGACCCACCGTAACATGAGAAAGTGTTGACGTTGAATGTTATGGGGGTCAATGACAGCAGGGAGAAATTTTGTTTCTCCTTATGTCTTCCAAGATCTCTCATTGGATGGGTAATGAGAATCAAGATACTGTCGCCCTTCTGGAAAACTGTGCTGATGTCGATAAAAAGGGGGATGTGACATCTAGAAGAAAATGGCTTTGTGAAATATACTAGGTGAGGTTAGGAAGTGGAGGAGGTACATGGATGAAGTCAATATGTAAGAAGACTCAAGACTGCCCTTGGTTGGAGTATATTTGAGATAAAAGTGCCCGCAACCGTTCAATGAGGTCGAGTGTCAGGGGGACAACAAGATAGGGGATAAGTTGTGCTAGAGGTAGGACAAGGTGAACAAACTCAGAGGGAAGAGGTAAGTGGTCTGTGGGGTACTCTGAAGATATGGATGATGTCTTCAAGGATGGATGATATGTCACCAAAGGTGACGACAAAAAGGTAATGTAACTATTGGAAACAAAAGGCGTTTGTACAATAAATAAAGAATAATTTGGGATAAGTGTACAAATACAGAAATGGGTGCCCCAATGTGAGATGGTTGGCCTGGGTAGGTCACAATTTTCTCGGAGAAATGGTGGAGGATGGGGGCCCCATGGGTGGGTTTCTGTATGAGGTAGGTGAAATGAAGGGAAATTTGCAGATGGGCAAACAGATTGTGGATGAAATGGAGGGTTCATGATACTGTGGAGGTACAGTCCAAAAATAGAACCGTGAAGAGATAATTTGGGAGTCTGTTGGGAAATCCAAAAAAATGAGGAGAAGGAGTATGTGGCTGCTTCGCGACATGATGTAAGACTATCAGGACTCCCATCCCTAAAGGGTTTTGAAAAATATTATGAGTGTCAAAAGCGCAAAAGGGTGTTATGAATGGGACAACTCATGTGGGTAAGAGTGCTACCGGGTGACAGTACCAAAGATGCAAATGGAGGTGTTGGTACTGCAGAGCCAGAAATGGGGATCCTAGAGGAAAATGTCAGAGGGTGTGACTAGAAATGTAAGTGAGATTCAGAGGGAATGACTATATGTCAGTGTTGAGTATATACCTGAAGGGGTTGTGTTGATGTATGATGACCAAGTACCTGCACACATGACAACCAAATAATCGACGTGAACAATATATGAAGAGAATCAAATGTATGAGCATGTATTTGATAATTTTGAAGATGTGCATGCGTACCTGGTCAGGGTATGAAAAATGGCATCCCAGGGGCTTAGGATGAAAAAAGGCCTAGGGACTGTCGTGATGTAGATGACGGGATGTTGATCCCATGGATGAAGACGGATCGATAAATGGACACTCGAAGCTCCCGGAATGATGAGTGGAAGTTTGGAAAAAAGGCCTATATATAGCTGTAGGGCCCACATTGCCACCTCATTTGTACTTGCTGCTATAGTAACTGGACGAGAATTATTTAGAGGAGATTTGGAGATTCTAGGAGGAAGAGGCATCCAATCAAGGACAAACAAGCTTTAGGTTAGTGGTTTGATCATCCTGCATAGAATTAGGGTTTCAATTTTTGGGTAGGGGCTATATGGAGGGTCGTACAGAGGGTTTGATGAGTGTGGACCCCACGTGCATGGGCGATCTGGAAGTAGGTGCGCACACGTGCGTGCCTTCCCACTGGATAAACATGCATGAGGGTGCTGGTAAGGGGGTAAAGGGCACACACAATGTGCGCGCCTGTCGGTTGCACAGCTGCACATGTGTGCACAGCTGTGTATTGGATAGATGCATGCTAAAGCATGCCTGTAAGTTGAGCAGGCATGCACGTATGTGCGCCTGAAGGTTGGAAAGGCATGCCTGTGTAGTAAATAGGCATACATATGTGCGTGCCTATAGGTTAAACAACTGTGCCTTGGAGGCAAGGTTGACGAGTGTAAAACTTATATTTTTGATGTTGTTGATGGTCCATTTGGATGATTTAGGGATGTTTTATGTTGTTGCAGGTGAGTAGTGTACACGATGTCGGTTGGTTGGTGAGAGCGGGACTGGTCCCAGCTGCGAGACGCTGTGGCTATTGAGGAGCCAGGTGTACGTGCAACTTTAGCAGCTTGTGGCCTGTTGAAGTTCTTTGAGTGCCCATTGATATGGGTGCAAGAGTATCTGCTGCAGTTTCTTATCTGGATGTGGAGTCCGGACCTGCATTGCTTCATAGTGTGGGGTGAGCAGATTGCCTTCACTGTGGTGGAGGATGTGTACTTTTTGACTGGGCTCCCATTTATGGGAATGCCCCTACCGGTGGAGCCGGTGTTACTAAGGGATCTGGTGCTAGCGACAATTGGCCAAAGATATTGTTCAGGGCCGAACTTTATGTCTGGCACTATCCTAAGAATTGGGGCGATGGATGCCCTGGCACATTGCTGCATAGCAGCGATGATTGTGAGAGTTTATGGATCTCTTGCGACGTAGCGGATTAGTGGTGGCCAACTGATTGTAATGGAGAGAGTGTTGGCCGGTGAGCACTTC
This sequence comes from Picea engelmannii, assembly GCA_009831015.1. Lineage (NCBI taxonomy): Eukaryota > Viridiplantae > Streptophyta > Pinopsida > Pinales > Pinaceae > Picea > Picea engelmannii. The sequence continues at coordinate 644,845 of ML789629.1, read as the reverse complement.
ACCTGGGGGATTATGCTGCATGCCAGGATGGTAGGGAAATTGGACCACTGTCAATCTACGGATACTGGAGAGTTTGCCTTCGAGTCCATCCTAGTGGCCTGGTTTCTAGAGAGGGTGCCGATGTTGTGCCATAGGATTTTATTGGGTGCACTTGGGGCACGAGAACTGCGACTAAAGTAGTGGTTGACTATTTTTCTTCACCATGGTGGTGGCAAGGGCGGCCACTTCTTTATAGCTGAGGCGACGCAGTTATGGTGGTAGATGTCGTAGGTGATATTGCAGTACCCCTATGCCGGGGTTTACTTCCAGGAGGATCTGAACATGGTGCTACCTCCAGGGGAGGTGTTTGATCATCGAGGTATGTTGATGATGTTGATATATATGTTTTTTGTTTGAGATAGAATGACATATGTATATGATATAGATGTTGATACTATATGTTGCTTGTGTGTATGTGTAGATGTGGCACCTCATGGGCGCGAGGTGGAGTTGCAGAGAGAATCGGCTCGTCAGGAGCCGGAGAGACCACCGCAGGGAGGGCCGCATGGTGGAGAGAGATGTCAATGTGAGGATGTCACGGTGCGACCAGCTGATCTAGAGAGAGTAGTGAGGAGATGCCAGTTTGATGGCCCTGGTGTTGGATCATCACATGCTCCTCTAGCGAATGTCGGAGTAGATTTTGAGGACATACGTCGTAGCTTGGAGGTGGTGTTATAGGACATGTCTGAGGGCATGTGGTATTGCATCCAGGATGAGGGCATCCTGGAGCAGTGTGTGCAGATTCCACCACCATGGCAGGTCGTGGTACGACGGGCAGCAGTAGCTGGTGCTGCGATGACTGGACGATTACTTCTAGGGCAGGAGGGACCAGTAGGTGGTGGGAAACCTCCGCCTGAGGGAGGGGCAAGCGGTGGTGCTCTAGAGGCACCTTGAGAGGTGCTCTATGTAGTGATGTGTTTTTTGTATACAGGCTAGTGAGCCCAGTTTGTACTGAGGTGCTTCACTGGCCTGCATATACTTGTATTTTTGTATGTAAACATTTGGATGGCACTGTGGACCTTTCGATATATACATGAGTATACATTTTGAGATCTATGTGGTGTTTACATGT
>ML789629.1:586583-605636 GCA_009831015.1 Picea engelmannii | reverse complement strand
CGTATGTCACCCATCCCTCTTTAGTTAGTAAATTCAATATCTAAAACTTAAGGAAAGCGTCATGTTCTGGTGTGTTTTTTTCTATTTCCAGGTGGATCTAGGGAGATATGTTAGCGTCTGCACCTACCAATTTATCCAATAAAAAAATTGGCAACCATACTAGGGAACACATTATTTCCTAGTTAGTCTAGTTTCCCTTGCTTTGATTGCTTGATTTATGGTCTTTAAGTCTGTGGGAGATCCATCCAGACTCTCTGGATTTGAAATTTCACTCAAAATTTTTGTCCTTTTTCCAAATTTTTCTTGATTACAAACCTTCTCGCATTGTACCTCTCTATGGCGTGTGAGAATCATTAATGTTCTCACCCTACTGTTTAGTTCAGTGTGACCTTCTCGCACCTTGCCTGTATCTAGACTACGAGAATCCCTAATTCTCACACTGTACCCCACTACCAGGCTGGAGACTCATTTTTAAAAGTTTCGGATTAGGTCTTCCTGTCTTTTTGATGCCCAGTTTGCTTTGATTAGCTGGATTGAACTTTTGGAGCCTATATTGATTTGTTTACAATTTGCTTGACATTCTTTGAGTTTTTTTTAGCCATCTTTTCTTTGTTTGGTTTTGAAGGATTAGTCTCTTTCTTTGAGTGTCTTTCAATTACAAAGCATGTTTTTTCTTTAGAATTGTTTAGGGAAAGATCAAATTTCTTCTGAATAGTTCGCTTTAAAAGAAAACTTTTAGTTTGGGTTTCTTTGTTTTAACAAAGTTCATTATTTCTTTTAGTGAAAATTTTGAAACAAAAAGATTCAATTTCTTTCTTTATATTAGATTGGGGGCATCCTTGCATTTGAAGTAGTGAAATTGCATGATTCTTGGGGGGGCATGAATCGTGCATTGGTGTACAGTGCCTTTTTCTCATTTCTTGAGAATCTTGATATTGATGAGTTTAATATATTTTGGGACATTGTGTATATGGGAATGATAAATGTTTTCTCCTTCTCGTAGCATATCTTTCATCGAAATGAAAATATTGCATATTCATCTCTTTGCATAACTTTCGAGTCGGTCAAAACACCATATTTCTCATGCCATTTTCCTATTGAGTAACAACAACCATAAAATAAAGTTCTTATAAAAACTGATTAGACATTTTTTATACTTTCTGGTAGCAAAAATACATTAGATTAGTTATAGGTCTTTGGAATAGGTGTGGAATATAACTTTCCAAAGTTGCAAACAAACATAGAATCTTGACTTAGGGAGCGGTTAAATCCACTTATTACTATTTCATTTTTTTAACGAATTTGACACAGAAACAAGAACTATGCTCGTAACCTTTGTTTCATTTTTTAACGAGGTTGACACAGAGATGAAAAAACTATCCTTGTAAGTGGTTTCATTTTTTAACAATCTTGAAATTATAAAACTATGCTCAAAGACCTTTGTTTCATTTTTTAATGAGGTTGCCTCAAATATGCAAAAACTATCCTCAGAGTCTCTCTTCTTGATCATGGATTCCAAGAGGACAATGCTCTGGAATGACACCATGTCAAGGGACAAAACTTGGTCATGGATTCCAAGAGGTCTTTACTGGAAGAAAGAAACACACTCTGGAAGGACACCATATTGAGTGTCGTGACAGAGGTAAAGAGATCAGGCTCTAACAACCCTATCGAAGAGATCACCATGTCAACTAGTGGATCTAAGTCATCAAAAGTTGAATCCATGGGTGACAATGCCACATAATGGACCTGTGGCAGGGGCGATACCATTGGCATATAAGAACCATTCAGGGAGGCAATCCAAGCGGGGTCAATGAATGAAATTTGATCAACAGTCACAACCCGTCCATCATGAGGGAAAGATATCACAAGAAAAAGAAATCGCTTTCAAGGCATAGACATAATCTCACCCAAGGAGTAAAGAAAAATCCAAGGGGTCTTGGACTACCATGACATCAATAAAGACAGTTTTCCCTCCCAAAGTTATAGGAAACTAAGGAAGGGTCCCTAAAGGTTGACTAGTTCTTCTGTTAAAAGCTAACAAATTCTGCGTAACCGGTGTAAGTGGAGGATAGCCCAAAGCTTGCCAAGCAAAAGAGGAAAAAATACTAATGGATGCACCTTCATCTATCAATGTCTGAGGAATGTCTCAACCACAAACTTGTACTGTAATATGGAAAGGAATGTGAGAGGGAAGATGAGGTCTAGTTAGCACACCCCAATCAAAATGGATGGCCTCATAACTTGGAGGGGGTTCCATGAGAGAAGGAGGAATAGCCCCCAACATGGTAGATTTTGTATCAATGAGAAAAACATGAGAAGTATCAGGTTTACTCTCTAGATAAAGAGTAGGATTGACCGATGGAGAGATCAGATTGACCACTTGGGTTTCATTCTCTAAGGGGAGAATGGGGTTGACAGGTGGAAACAGATCGACTGCTTGGGTTGCACTCTCTAACAGGAGAGTGGGATAGATCGACGATGGGATTAGATCAACCAATTTTTTAACACTCTCTAAAGAGAGAGTGGGATCGGATCAACCACTTTGTTAAAATTCTCTAAAGGGAGAGTGGGATCGACCGAGGATGGGATTGGATTGACCACTTTGTCAACTAGTTCAATTAAGGACATGACCATATTGACCACTTGATCAACTGGACTAACTGACAGGGGAATTATATTGATAATTCCATCAACTACAGGTGGGTTGAGAGAAATCTTGTGATAAGAAACTGGAAGTTGAGGCTGTGAAATAGTCATGTCTTCCAGTAATTTTGAGGCTTTGTCCATACGAGGGAAAATATGAGTTAGATTATGCCCTTTGCATAATATACATGGGAACTTGACTCTAGTTTTCTTCTTCCCAACAGTATCGTGACTAGTTGACGAGAGGTCATCAACATGTTGTTCAAAGGCTGATGATATGGGTTGGTCAGTGTGTGTAGACCATACTTCTATAACCTTGGGTAGACCAGGGCAATCCTTAAGAAGATGGCTACCCTTACAAAGCCTGCAAGGGTACTTGGGCTTATGGGTTGTTTAGGTAATCTTGACATCATCAACAATTCCAACATGATTAACAGTAACTGGTTGTTTTCCAACATGTTTGACAGTGGTTGGAAGTTTGGATCCTTGCTTATTTTTCTTCTTCTTATTCTTTCGTTTCTTCTTCTTCTTATCCACCAAGTTACCAGCTTGAGATATTTCACTCGGCGAAGAAGATGAAATGGAAGAAGACCTTACTGGTGAAGAAGGTGGAGGATCAACATGAGGTTGATGCTCGTGGGGGGAAGTGCTTGTGACTGAAGCACTAAATGCATTCGAGATTACCTGAGTGGAAAACAACCATATCGGTAATCCAATTGTGAGACTTGGAAGGCTCTAAGTAGCAATATTAGGAGGACCAATGTTTCCATAAGAAGGAAAAATAAAAGGTTCCCCTAGAGTAGGGGTTCCTTCATTGGTCATTCTGGGAAATGACGCCATTAAATAAATATCCAATCTAGATTCCTCTAAGGAAAACAAGCAACACACACTAAAAATCTAGTAAGCAAGCAAGAAAACAAAACCATCTCACAATGAACGCACTAGTTGGTGATGAAATCCAATGTCGCAGGAACAATGTAAGAAGGGGATGAGATAGAGCGGGTGGAAAAGTTACATTGACGACTCTCTTAATAGACTTACATCCTGGTGCAAGATCCCACACATAATCATGGGTATACCCTGCAAGGAGCTCGAGTGAGTTTCGCCAACGTCGATTCCAGGTACCGTGAAGACTTGCCCCTCCACAGTCACCTCGTGTAAAGAACCTAGAGAGATAGGCCACTAAGGTTACCAATCACTACAGTGATGCCCGAGGAAACAGTCGACAGTTCAATCCACATGCAAGGGTAGGGTATCTAGCCCGAAATCAACTTGAAAGGCTTCCACTCATCATTGTGGGTATACCTCTCAAGTGACCCCCATAATACACGTAATCTCTACACCAACACCAACAAAGTAGGGTGAGTAAATCTGCCAGGCTCAATGCGACCTCGTGATTGACCCTTATGTTAGAAGGGATTCCCAGGACAAAATGTAGTAAGTGGATTTAACTCTCCCTATCACAAGATACTATGTTTTTTTGCATCTTTGGAAAGTTATATTTCACACCTATTCCAAAGCCCTACGACTAATACAATGTAGGTTTTCTACCAGAAAAGACAAAAATGTCTAATCAATTTTTATAAGTGCTTTATTTTATGGTTGTTGTTACTCAAAAGGAAAATGGCATGGAAAATATGGTGTTTTGACCGACTTGAAAGTTATGCAAAGAGATGATGATGCAATCTTTTCATTTGGATGAAAGTTATGCTACGAGAAGGAGAAAACATTTATCATTCCCATATGCACGATGTCCCAAAATTTTAAAACTCATCAATATCAAGATTCTCAAGAAATAAAAGGATGCCCCCAATCTAATACAAAGAAAGAATTAAATCTTTTTGTTTCAAAATTTTCACTAAAAGCAATAATGAACTTTGTTAAAACAAAGAAACCCAAAATAAAAGTTTTTTTTAAAGTGAACTATTCAGAAGGAAACTGATCTTTCCCTAAACAATTCTAAAGAAAACACAAACTTTGTAATTGAAAGATACTCAAAGCAAGAGACTAATCCTTCAAAACCAAACAAAACCAATGTGGCTAAAAATAACTCAAAGAATGTCAAGCAGACTATAAAAAGATCAATATAGGCTCCAAAATCTCAATCCAGTTGATCAAAGCAAAACTGGGTCATCAAAAGATGACAAGATCCAATCCAAAAAAGTTTACAAACAAGTTTTCAGCCTAGCAGTAGAGTACAGTGCGAGAATTAGGTATTCTCGCATGCTAGACACTGGTAGGGTGCAAGAATTAGGTATTTTCGCAGGCTAGACACTGGTAGGGTGTGAGAAGTTCGCACTGGATCTAACAACAGGGTGCGAAAATAAATGGTTTTCGCAGGCTGTAGAGAGGTACAGTGTGAGAATGTCTATAATCAAAGAAAATTTTGAAAAAGGACAGGGAATCTAAGTGAACCTCTAGATCCAGAGAGTCTGGATGGATGTTCCACAGACTCAGAAACCAGAAAACAAGCAATCAAATGAAGGGAAACTAGACTAACTAGGAAACAATCCATTCCCTAGTGGATTCACCAATTTTGTTATTGGATAAATCGATAGGTGCAGACACTAACTGATCTCCCTACATCCACCTAGATCTAGAACAAAACACACTAGAACATGATGCTTTCCTTAAGTTTTAAATATTGAATTTACTAACTAAAGAGGCATGGGTGACATACCATTTAAATGTCGCTTCCTCTCACCATCGCCATCGCCATCCTAGCTCCATTCAAATGCCCATACAATGATGAACCTGCAAAAGAACGCAACCAACAAAAGTGATAGCAATAGAATAAACTCAATATAAACCTGTGTATCTAATCAAGGAATCATACAATAAAATACAACAAGCTTTATAGGAAAGAATCATATTAAATGTGAAAGAGATATTACAACCATTGCCTTGATGTCGTAAGGTCCCTTCCAACTATCCTTCATTCCCCACACACTTTCACTCCAAGAATTCTGAGAGCACAGATCTGATAATATTCACCATCTATCTTGACAAAGGCAAAACTCAAAGACACTCCACCCAAGCTAATAATTCCAAGCCAAATCCAACTTAGCCCTTCTCCATGAGAGCTCCTCTCCTTTTATAAGATGAAGAGGATAAGGTGAGGAGGTTAGGATGATCCCACTAAATCATGAAAGTGAGTAAGATACAAACCATTCGGATGCCACCTCACCACAGAAGTTTCTCCTTCTAGAAGATTCTAGAAAATGCTTGTTTTTCCCATGTGTAAGCATTCTCGCACCCTACCTATAGAGCAGACTACGAACTCCTCGCGACCTGACTATGATGCAGCCTATGAGAATCAGGCATTCTCGCACCCTAGCTATAATGCAACCTGTGAACTTCCTTTTTTATAGGGTTTTTACAAAGGAAAATGCAACTTCTTTTCTTAAGAAAAGTTCTTCTTCTTTCTCTCTTCAGGAACTCAGGCCACTGACCCCTCTGAAGGAACTATATAGGTTTACATCATTAACGATCATAGGGATAGCAAAAATGATGTGTAACATCCATGTCAAACATTGGTGGGAAATTTACTGGGAGAAACATTCCACAGAGGAGTCTGAAATATTTGGGGCCGAGCCCACTTGGAATCTTTTTATGGATGCATTCAAGGAGAAATATTACCCTGTGGGAAACTATGATGACCAGTACATGAGATGGACCCTGTTGCATCAAGAGAGGGGCCAAAAAATACTAGAGTTCAAAAATACCTTCCATATCTTGCACACCAATATGGGAATCAATTAATCTGAATGACATCTGGTTCTAAAATACTGTGGGGCTATACATAGTACATCCAAAATGAAACGGAGTTTATGGACATCTCATTGTTGGGAGCCACTTATTGATATGTTATTAAAATTGAGCAGAAATTTAAGCACCAGAAAAAGAAGGAAATTGGCTCTACAAATCTGCAACAACCAAAGTATGGGAAAGACAACCCTAATTCATAGAATATCCAACCTCTAGACAACTAGTCCAAGCCACAGGAAAATAAGAGAAACACGAAGATGAATAAGGGCACTATAAAGTGGCATGACTTCCACAAAATCCCTTGGCACAACATCGATAAATGTCGCTCCAAAAGGTCAATGGTAGTTGATCTCAAAGAAACAGAGTCAAGCCCCAAATCAAACTCTGATTTAGATAATTATAAAAGGAGATAGATAATTGATGCATAACCCATTGCTACTGTTGAAACCACAACAATCCAACCAGAAGAACCAAAGGATCCTGAGGAGGGGGAGTTCCTCTTCCATTCACATATGTGGGTGAAGGGGATCCCAATGCATTTTATTATTGATATTGGAAGCAAGAAGAACTTAATCTCAACAGAGTTTGTCAAGCAGTTGGATTTTTTGACAACACCACACCCGCAACCATAGAACATCGAGTGGATTTTCTAGGGTCGAGATCTTCGTGTTAGCCAACAGTGTTACCTATCCTACTGCATCAATCCCTTCAAAGATGAGGTGTTGTGTGATTTTGATCCATTGGAAGTCTGTGATGTTCTATTAAACCATCCATATATGTGGAAGTGTCACACTATTTATGAGTCTTGACCTCGTAGTTTCATTGTTACTCTAGGGGGTCAACTCTACAGGATACCAGGGGTAGTTTTGACTACTATCCCGAAAAAACAGTGTCACAAAGTAATCTCTCATACCAAAAATTTTATCCTCTTCAAAATATGCTTAGGAGGTGAACAAAAGTACATTGCAACCACTACCACCTCGACCCAAGACCTTTCTATCCAAAGGGAGAAATATATTGTTGCTTCACCTACGTGGGTGCTTCCACACTTTCAATCAAGAAAATATATAAGAGAACCCTTCATACTCCTCATGTTGCATATTCACCGATGGAGTCCTCCCACACTCGGACAGATCATGTAGCTATATCACTTGAACATATCAAACCCCTCCAATAACAAATTCATAACAACCTTCAACAAGCTAAGACAGACAACTTATGTAGCAAGGAAAGCAACTCACCAAGGTTCAAATTCAACAAAATATTCCCCATCTCCCACGAGAACTTGATGCAATGGGGACCATTTCTTCCTAAGGGGGGAGGAATGATCCAGGTGGATATTAGTTTCCACCCACCTATTCCACTGACTTGAAACATGGGTTTCCACCTTGGCAATTTTTCTATGTTTTTTAGGTCCTAAACTTTCAGGGTCGTTTTGAGGCCCTAAATGATGTTTTTTTGCTCGAAAACACCTAACATTTTTACCAAGAAGATTCCAGTCTAAATGGAATATTTACTACTCAACCAGAAATTTTTGATGAGGTATAGAATGCCCTAAATGAAGATCGTATGAAAAATTTACGCCCTCGGGAAGTTGACATATTAATTACCCCCATTGGCGCCCACAAACCTTTTGGTGTTTCATCTTTTGGGGTTAGGGTTTTGGATTTTATTTATGTTAAAAAGGCCTTTGGAGCCTCATTGTAAACATCATCAACTTCTTATGAATGAGCGTAGCCATCACATCTCTTCTCAGAGATAAGATTCCACCATTCTAACAAGTCATTCACTCTGTAATTTTACAGTTTCTGTACATTTCTCTCATTAATAAAAATTGTGCATTATTGTATCTCTATGTTTATTGCAGTATCTATGTATATTTATTGTTATATATCTTCCTTCATTTCATTCTCAAAATAATCTAGATGAGTGGTATTAGAGTATGCTACTCATTTTTGTTTCGTGTGCATGTCCCTGACGAGGACAGGGTATAGAGAGTTGGGTCTTGAGCTAGTTTCCGTTGAGGACAACTGCTTTCGCCAACCCAGGTGGCCTCCCATTGTGGAAAAAAATATAGATGAGGGAGAATAATATCCCATCAATATATTTCTCACAGAATCCCTCGCACAACAGAGGAACAAGGTGTTGGAGAATTTTTCCCAAATCCTTCAACGATTTTAGACAATAACAGACACGTCTTCATCAAGTAGTCGCTTTGGATATGTTGCCCCATTCAAGGTAAAATTTAATTGTGATATTCTTGTATTTCAAGGTCATATCAATGTGGATGCTTTGGAAAAGTGGTTAAAGATGCTAGAAGGTTATTTCTCTGTCCATAATTTTTCCAACAGAGAAAATATCACCTTTGCACTCCTTAAGGTTCTTCCCCATGTCAAACATTGGTTGGAAACTTATTGGGAGAAAAATTCCACAAAGGAGTTTGGAATATTTGGGGCTGAGCCCACTTGGGATATTTTTTATGGATGTGTTCAAGGAGCAATATTACCTTGTAGGAAAATATGATGACCAGTACATGAGATGGACCACGCTGCATCAAGAGAGGGGCCAAATAGTACTCGAGTTCACAAATACCTTCCATACCTTGCACACCAAGTTGGGCATCAAATAATTTGAGTGACATATGGTTCTAAAATACCACAGGGCTCTACACAAGTGCATCCAAATTGAAATGGATTTTCTGGACATCTCATCGTTGGGAATCGCTTATCGATATGTTGTCAAAATCGAGCAGAAATTTAAGCACCAACAAGAAAGAATTTGGGTCTGCAAATATGCAACAACCAAAGTATGGTAAACACAACCCTAACTCATAGAATATACAACCTCTATAAAACCATACCAATACATAGGAAAACAAGAGAAATAGGAAGACGAAGGACACTGGGAAGTGGTGAAACTTTCGCAAAATCCCTTGGCACAACATCGATGAGTATCACATGAAAAATTCATTGGTAATCAAGCTCAAAGAAAGAGAGTCGAGCCTCAAATAAGACTCGGATTCATAAAATGATAAAAGGAGATAGATAAGCGATGTATATCCCACTTCTACTATCGTGACCACAACAATCCAACCAAAAGAACCAAAGGATCCTGAGGAGGGGGAGAGCCTCTTCCATTCACAGATGTGGGTGAAGGGGACCCTGTTGAATTTTAGTATTTATAGAGGAAGCCAAAAGAACCTAATATTAGCATATGCTGTCAAGAATTTGTATTTTCTGACAACACCACACCCAAAACCATACAACATCATGTGGCTTAGCCAGGGTTGAGATCTTCATGTCAACCAACAATGTCACCTATCCTACGACATCAATCCCTTCAAGAATTAGGTATTGTGTGATGTTTCTCCATTGGAATTATATGATGTTTTGTTAGGACATCAAAATATGTGGAAGCGTCATTTTTTTTATGAGTCGCGGCCCTATAATTTCATTGTTACTCTGGGGGGTCAACTCTACTAGATACTAGAGGTAGTTTTGACTACTATCCCGAAAAAAAAAATGTCGCAAAGTAATATCTCATACCGCAAATTTTAGCCTCTTCAGAATCTTCTTAGAAGGTGAAAATAAGGACAGTGCAACCACTGCATCCTTGGCCCAAGACCTGTCTATATAGCAGAGGAAGATTGTAGAAGGGAACACAAATATCGTTGCTTCACCTACAGGGGTGCTTCCACACTTTCCAATCAAGCAAAGATATAACAAATCCCTTCATACTCCTCATGTTTCATATTCACCAACAGAGTCCTCCCACCCTCAGGTAGATCATGAAACTATATTGGTTGAATGTATCCATCCCCTCCAACAACAGGTTCATAACAATCTTCAACAAGCTAAGCTAGGCAATTTCTGTAGCAAGGCAAGCAACTCACCAATGTTCAGATTCAACAAAAGCTTCCCCATCTCCCACGAGAAATTGATGCAATGGGGACCATTGAATATTAATGGGGAAGGAATTATCCAAGTGGAAATTGGTGGCCACCCACCTATTCCACTAGATAAAAACAAGGGTTTCCACCTTGGTAGGTTTTCTATAGTTTTTCGGGTCTCAAACTTCTGGGGTCGTTTTGAGGCCCTAAACGATGTTTTTTGAGCTCGACAGTGCCTAACTTATAATTGGGGGGAAATACTAGGCCAAAAATAATATGTAATCCTCGGCTAGACCTTTCCGACGAGGTATAGAATGCCTCAAATGGAGATCATATGCAAAAGTTACGACCCCAAGAAGTTGATGTATCAACTACACCCATCGAGGCCCACAAACCTTTTGGCATTTCATCTTCCAGGGTAGGGTTTTGGATTTTCTTTATCTTAAAAAGGCATTTGAATCCTCATTGTAAACATCATCATATTATTTTGAATGAGAGTGTCCATCACATATCTTCTCATAGATAAGATACCACCATTCTAGCGAGTCATTCACACTATAATGTCACAGTTTCTGTACATTTCTCTCATTAATACAAATTGTGAATTGTTGTATCTTTGTGTTTATTGAAATATCTATGTATGTTTCATTATTATATCTATGCCTTCATTTCATTCTCAAAATAATCTGTATCACATGCTATGACAAGAATTGTCTTGGTTGTTTTAGGAAGGATTTATAGACTATTGGAAAGCCTAGCAACCTTAGAAATGATGTAGAAAACCCAAGATTTATCTAAGTCCTACAGCTAATTGTTAATCCTAATGGATTCCATGTTTTTCCTTCCCAGAAATACCTACAACCATCTATCACGTCACAATGAATTGATCATGGCCGTTGTTCGGAGTCTCTCATGCTCAAAGGATGAGATGTTTATAGTCGTAGGATCATTCTATTAACGAATGATAACCATTGGATCAAAGTTCCATGTGTAAGAACCAATGATTCAAGGATCAAATGTTGATCATTGATCAAAGAATGATCAACGATCCATGTTGATAACACACATTTAAAGTGTTCAGGATTTAGCATAAGGAAAATGCCCACAAGTGGTAATTTAAATAATACCAGAGGACACACAATGGTGATTAAATACACAACACAAACCCGAGAGTCAATTGGAAACCACACTCGACACTTGCGCTACACTAAAGGGGAATAATGCTCGATGAAGGTAGTAATATACGGTGGTTTCACACCAAAAGACATAAAGTGGACATGTTTCAACCATCGATTTGAGCATAGCTAGGATGTAATCTCGGCCATTGATTGGCACATAAACCCTTAGGTGTGGTTGAGAGGAGGGGTTCTCTCACACTGACGGAAAGAGCCTAAGTGTATGAGGAAGACACATGCAAGCCTAAATTTAGTTGAGGTACCAGGGAGTGTCTCCATGTCAAGTTTAATCCCTTGTAAAGGTGCTTTATTCATGTTCATTGATCGGACTCAACATCATAGGATCACGACCATTGATCAAAGAGGAGTTGTTGGAGTTCGATTTTGGAGTAGTTCTATAGATAGGAGTTTTTCCACTCCGATTGAAGGTCTCCGCGGATAAATCTAGACCGTAGATCCATCAAAATATTCGTCAGAGGATCTAGTCTATTGATCATAGTGGGGTCATTGGAGTATCCTTGGAAAAGGCACTATAATGAGAAAGGCTCTGAGGAGAGATTGTGTTTGTAGGTCGGTGAGGTCGAGAGGCATTATCAATTGTCAATCTTGTGGGTTTCTCCTAGCAAGGCCAAGAAGAGCATGATGTCATGTTGGCAGGGATGGTGTCACTTATCCAATACACAAAGGACATGTGTCAGCACTGGAAGGACTTACCCATAATCAATGATGACGTGTACACTATGTCACTCCACGTGGAGGGACCACTTGATAGGTGGTGACTATGCCACATGTCAATGTGTTTGGGAACTTTGAGGGAGAAATGGGTGATGTGGTTTGAATTCCATGTGTCAAGCCAAATGATAGAGTTGGATAGGGAAATGTGTTCTAGGTGTCAACTCAGATGCCACATAGGGTCCCATTTAAACAAGGCTAGGAGTGGAGTGACAAAGTGATGACATAGAGTGATAGTGTGTTTAGAGGAGGACATATGGTATCCTGTGATTGGAAGGAAGGGTTGAGCATGGAGTCCTGTCAAAGGCATACCCTAGTTTTGTCACAGTCGTCATATTTATGAGTAGTAGATCTGGACCATTGATTGGTCGAAGAATCCAAGTTTAATATGGATCGTTGATCCAAATGCATCATTGTCAAGGCTAAGAGTGGACCTATTGGTCATTGTTAAGAAATGTCGATGACGATGAAAAGTGGAAATATCTAGATCATTGGTCGGTGTAGGGAGATTATTCAATCTCAAACATCGATTTGATGTGGGTCCCTCCTGTTATCCTAAGAAGTGAAAAGGGATGAGTGGTAATCGCCACATGCATTGGGATCGCCAATTCAACTAGAGCTATTGGATGATCAGCTCGGGTATCGTCAGATCTAGGAGGGGTTTGAGTAATGGATCATCATTGGAACTTTTGGTTGGGGAGCTATCAACCCATGGGAATGAAATTATTGACGATGACAAGTTGAGAAGTTCCATAAGGTCAGAACCATGGGATGGTGAGCCATATGGAAAGAACCACATTCGTTTTACATTAATTCCATGTCAAGTGACATGTATACCAAAGTGCCATGTGGCACTGAGGTGGATTTCAAGGTGAAAGACCTGAAAATTTTGGAGGGATATAACTTTTTGTAATACCCCAAGGTTGAACCCCTATTGAATTTTAATTATGTTTATAGGATGGTGAGCCAAGTGTTTATAAGATGGAAGTCTTATGTGCTTATTAGGCCGGAGAGCCTAGATTCCAAGGCCAGTGAGCCTGATTTTGTATGTGAAAATACTCACATCATTAATATAATTACATCACTGCATGTAGATCAACCACAAAGAAAGATTTATGGGGGACTAAGCTCCACTAGGAAGGGGAATGAGATAAGAGGATAGGAAAAAGGGGCTAAGTTTGAGGGATTAACCCCAAGGGAATATTATATTATATTTTCCTAAAAGACTAAGGTTTGGGGAAATAATTCTTGTTATCCTAAGTTCCTTTGGGAAGGGGAACGAATGAGAAGTGGAGCTCATGAAACTTCAAGAGGACAGGTTTCCACTGTCCAATTTAGGACATGCATATTTATGTGGGAAATCAGTTCGTTGTGGGGGTGGACTCAACATTCTTTCCATTCTCCCCATGAAATCATGCACTCAGACACCATTCATTATGTCCATTGTTGAACTCCTCCATCATTGACCTATGTAACTATAATGCACTACTCACTTGATCCCATACCCTACCTTAATGTTTTTTGTTTCTTCCATCATATATTCCATACCCGATCTTTGTTGATCCTATCACCTTTACCCATTTGACTTAGGAGCTCGACAGAAGAAGAAATTTGAACATCCTGTGGTTTCAAGAGGTGGGTTGTCAGGCCCGTGGATTGAAGAAGCGGGTTTTCAGGACTATGAGAAACTCTCTCTAGGTGAGAGAGGTTGTTGGGGAAGTGAAGTCTCCTGGAAGGAGCCTAGTAGCAGCTACAGAGATTTGAGAATTCTTGTCTGACCTGTTGTTGAATCCTTGGAATGGAAGTGGAGAAGCTAATGGACAATTGGATAGTGAAGGTGTATACTTTCCAGGGTGGGAGAGGCATGTGGGGAATGAGAGGTTGTGAGTTGTGGGCATAATTTGGCTTCTGGGAGAGAATCCTTCCTGTTGTACTCTGCAACTTTCCAAAGTCTCATCCTAGCTTATAAATCCCTTTCCCTAGTTGAGTTTAGTCCCATATCGGGGGTAACCCACTGTTGAGAGTGATGAGCAATGTGGTCTAAGGCTAGGAGGTTCGTGGAAGTTCTGCACACAGTTGGTGGTATTCTCATAAAAAGATAAGTATCATTTCTATGTTAATTTGTATGTTGTGTATCATGCACATGTCTTTATATTTATAAGAATTTCATGTGTTGATGCATGTATGTTTTACTATTAATTTTTCATAAATATTTGCTATAGAAGAATGTTATGTTCGTTGAAATTTACATTATAAATATATGTTAGCAGAAAGTAGATCTTGTTTTCAAGTTATTAAGTATGGTATTTTCCACAAATGAAAGTGATTCTTTCTCTAAGGTGGCATGGTGCATCTTTGGAATGGTTGGGGACGCTACAAATTGCCATCAAATATTGAAGTGAGTGGTTCTAGGTGGTAGCATGCCTCTGTTTTGGTAGCCTAGGTATGCTACAAATTGGTATCAGAGCCCATGGTTTCAACACTGAACCTAGATGGGCCACGACTGTGGAATTTGGAGTCAAAATTCCACAAGGATTTGATGTACATAGTGCCAAAGCAGCGATGAGAGAGCTCCTAGGTGGTAATAAAGATTAGGAGGTATAGCGGTTTGAGAAAGTTAGGAGAGAAAGGAGACTGTGGTAACCGTGGTCTTGGAACCACAAAAATTAAATTTGGGTCATTGCATTTGTTCAGGAAGGGACAAACCGCTCAGGAAGGGAAAAATTAAATTTGGGTCATTGCATTTGTTCGGATCCACAGTTTTAGCACTCCGGTGGTTGTGTTGTGTTTCAACATGGAGATCCTCCAAAGTATTGAAGTTCTGAAGTCTGGAACCAATCCAAATCGTCCAATTTATAGGGATGTGTGTCCACAAATTAACCAATGTTTAGAGTTTCGACAGTCCGGGGGTTGTGCGGTGTTTTAGCAGGGAAATCCTCTAAAGTATCGAACTCCGAATTTAATCTGGACCATTCATGTTTGATGACATGTGTCCGTAGATCATCCTATTCAGAGTTTTGATAGTCCAGGGGTTGTGAGGTGTTTCAACATGGAAATCCTCTGAAGTCTCGAAGCCTGAATCCCCGAATCTCCAAATTCCTAGAGTGATTCTCAGTCGTAGATCATTCAGGAGAAGGTGGACTGTTGGATTTCCCCAAGTAGTTTTGTGGTTCAATGTTTGAGGAAATCCATGGGAGATTGTGCGGAGTACAGTTTTGCCGAAGTATTGAAGCTACGCGAAGTAATTGTTTGGCAGTTGGTAGTTTGACAGTTTTGAAAAAGTGTCGATGAGAAGAAATCACCAAAGTCCCAAAGCTACAGGAAGAAATTGTTTGGTAGTTGGAAATTTGTGAGTTTTTAAAATGTGCAGATGAGAAGAGATCTTCCAAAGCGCCGAAATCACGAAACATCGGGGTGACGTGGACCTGATTGACAGTTCAGCAGTTCGATAGTTTTGAAAAAGTGTCGATGAGAAGAAATCTTCGAATTCCCAAAGCATCGGATATGATGTTGCATGATGACATCACCTAGGGTGATGTGGACCTACCCTAATTCTACCACGTGTCACTTGTTTTTTTATTTTTGACAGGCCCTTAGTATTGATTGGGACCTGACACATGTCACTCGATAGTGGGGCCACGTGTCACCACCTTGATTGATGACAATTGTACTACGTGGATCTTGGGGGTTGAGAATTTCAGGCAGTCGATGTTCAAGGGGGAAACTATTGGAAGAACTTATAAAATCCCTCATAGCCCAAAGCTTCAGAGTGCCTAAGTACTAGAGTACCCGAATGACATATTTTGATGACATCATCAAAAGTGTTGTGGACTTATTTGGGAGTTCGACGTTTAGAATTTTTGAGGGATGTTACAAAGAAAACTTATGAAGCCCAAATCTTTGAAGTTAAGAAGTCACGGAGGTGATGCAACCTGCTGAAGTCACTTGAGATGATGTGGACATATGATATGCATGCCACGTGTCATCATTTTCAATCGTTTCAAGGAATGATCAGGCCAATTGGAATAAGACATGTGTCACCAGTCAAATAACGACCACATGTCCACTCCCTATTATCTACCACATAGCACCCCTCTAGTACATGGTTGTTGACTAGACTCTAGTGGTTCACCAATTCAGCATTAAGGGAAAAGTTAAGTTCTAATGGGAAACCCGTCGAAGCCCAGAGTCCTGAAGCTCCTATCCATCGTATATCTTGGCTAGGAGCATGGACCGTTGATTCTTAAAATCTTAGGGTGTTGTTGGTTTGGTGATCCAGAATAATTTTGTTGCGAAGTGTTAAGGTATAAAAGGACGAAGACAGATTCAATATCGGTCGTTCGTCGATAGGTAAATGTCGACCATAGATCTCATTCCTTCATGGAGTTCGCCAATTCAGAAATTCAAAAGGTAGTACAATATGGAGCCTCATAAATCCTGAAGCCTGAAGTCTCAGAGCTCTTTTTAACCATAGATCTAAACAAATAAGGAGGATCATTGATCTGTGAGTCCTTAGGATTCCAGAAATTCGGTGTTCGGGAGATTTCGAGTGTGTAGGTGTAAAGTTCATTGAAGCCCGAAGTTCCGAAGTCACAGAATACCAAAGTGATGTGGACTAATGTAAGCATGTCATGTGCCAATATATTTCATGTCTTTGGTATGTATTTTGTGCCAATGAGAACGAGACAGGTGCCAACCATTGATTAGGCCACCTGTACACTCCTTTTTTTCGACACACAACACCCCTTTGGTGTGTAAGTATTGATAAGACTCTGGAAGTTCAAATATTCATCATTTCAGAGTAAATGGATTACAAAGAAGGAGGATCTTTCAAAGCCTGAAGATCCTAAGTGTCCGAGCTCTGAAGCTCCGAAGAAGTAGTTGTTCGAAAGATTCACCACTTTGGCGTTCAGAGGAAATGAGGTGATGTGAAAGGAAAACCTTTGAAGCCTGAAGTTATGAAGGCCCAAAGCATAGGATAAGAGCCTTGCATTCAGCACTCGATCACAGCCCATGGTCACATGTGTTTGGGGCCAAAGAAAAAGGGTTGGTGCCCAAAAATTGTTTTTGAGAACAAAAAAAAAGGGCTTAAAAAAGGAGCATGTGGGGTTTTTGATTTGTACAGACCTACACCTAAAGAAGTAAAGAAGGCCTGTAAACCTAAAGAGAGGATCCATCATGGATCCAGGGGTCGATTCAGCTCTGAGATGAAATAATCCATGTTCAGGGATAACATCACTGAAAAAACAACTTGTTCAAATATCCGTAACTTCCTGCTCAAAACTCATAATTGAGCATGGACGCGGGAATTGAAAAGGTATTGAATAGTAGAAGATAATTGTTCATCCATAAATTGGATCTAAATAGTTAATTTTTTAGGAAATCAATAGAAAATAAGTCTAATGTATTAATGAATTAGAATGGTTTGTGTTTTCATTAAATTATTGAGAATAGTTAGCCTGAAAAAGTTTTGTTGGCTACACATTTTTCCAGAATCAACAATTTCCAGAATAGAGAAGAGTTATCACAAAGTGTAGAGATATAGATGATGCACAAGAGGCTTACATTCAAGAATATGAAATTATAGGGATGAATGTCTTGTTGGGTATGGAAGGAACAAAGTCCAATGGAAATGGAGAAGAAAAGGATGATAACATGAATATGGTAGAGACCATTAGAAATTTGAAAAAATATGTCAAGAGTCACAAATATGATAATGAAAGGCTTATGAAAGCCAAAGAGAAGCAGGAATACTTCAATATGAAGTTAATGAAGATCCTGGATAGAATTGAAAAGAATTTGGATAAGGAGAGTGGCTCCAACAAATCAGGAAGCCACAGGACCCCTGAGGAAAGAGGAAGATCCAAGAGTGATAGAAGACATCACCATCACTCTCAAAGACAATCCTAAAGGAGGGAACATATCATCTCAAGTCCATCCCTTGATAGGAAGCATAAGAGTTCTGGGGTGGATGAATTGAAAGGAGAAATTAACAAGATCACACCTCCTACCTTTGATGTAGAGAAAAAGAAAGATGAAGATGTTAAGACATGGTTGTTGGGCATGAGAAAATATTTCCAACTACATAATTATTCTTCTCATGCAGAAGGAAGAATTTGTATATACCAGTTTAAAGGAAAGGCATCTATGTGGTGGGATCAACCTGTGCAAATGCATCACATCAGAGAGAAGAATGTTACATGGAAGGAATTCAAGAAGCAATTTGAGAAGAAATACTTAACCAAGAGGTATTATGACAAAAAGCTGAAAGAGATATTTGAAATCAAACTGGGTAGCATGGCCATTGATGAGTATGAAATGAGATTTGTAGAACTAAAAAAGTCTGTCTCCTTAATCAAATATGAGACAGTTAAGATCCATAGTTATTTGAGTGGGATTCCATCTTTCATCAATGATAAAATTCAATATAATGATCCTAAAACTTTGGAGGAAACCATAAGAAGAGACAAGTGCTTATATGATCGAAAAAAATTAAATCCTACTTTCTAGAAGGCTTGGGAGGACACGAAGAAGTTTAAGAGGGAACAGAGGAAGAAGGGAAACAAGCCACCCTTTTTCAGAAACAGTCCTCAAGGACAACCATCTTTTAACGAACACAGAATGGATGAGGTAGGTAGGAAAATTCCAAGGAAGCCACCTATTCAATGTTGGGGTTGTAAAGGAGACCATAAGTATAGGGATTGTCCTCACAAAAGTGACAAAGTGAGAGTTGTCCAATATGTACAGTAAGTTGAAAAAGTAGAGGACATGCAAAGAAGTGTTCCAAGGATCTATGCATCCCTGGACAACAAGCAATCAAAGTTTCAATCACACATTATTGAA
>ML789629.1:575628-586533 GCA_009831015.1 Picea engelmannii | reverse complement strand
CGGAAGGTGGAGGTTCGAATTTCAAAGCGTTTTGGTGATTTCCGTTGAGGCCACGCGTCCATCGGCGAGTGGGAACGGAAATATCATGGTAAGTATAAAAACGTTGTTGGGTTGATTTCCGTTGGGGGTTTTGGTCATGTTGAAAAGTCATATGGTGTTAAACATTGTCAATGAAAAGTTCTTTCCGTTGGGGCTTAAGTAGAGTTGGGTGTAATAAAACAAAAAGTGACTAATTTGACAAATTCGGCAATAGTTCTCTTAGAAGACATTGACATTGACAAATTCGGCAATTTGACAAATTCGGCAATAGTTCTGCCAAATCGAACCAAATTGCAAATGTTAGTGACAATTAGCTAATTTAGCCCTGTCAAAGAATGATGAAGACCATATGCAAGAAAGATTCCAGTACAGAAAATGGCGGAATCGAAGATCTGCTTCGACATAGCAGGTGGTGCCTGCATTACTAAGTTCCTTTGGGAAGGGGAACGAATGAGAAGTGGAGCTCATGAAAATTCAAGAGGACAGGTTTCCACTGTCCAATTTAGGACATGCATATTTATGTGGGAAATCAGTTCATTGTGGGGGTGGACTCAACATTGTTTCCATTCTCCCCATGAAATCATGCACTCAGACACCATTCATTATGTCCATTGTTGAACTCCTCCATCATTGACCTCTGTAACTATAATGCACTACTCACTTTATCCCATACCCTACCTTAATGTTTTTTGTTTCTTCCATCATCTATTCCATACCCGATCTTTGTTGCTCCTATCACCTTTACCCATTTGACTTAGGAGCTCGACAAAAGAAGAAAGTTGAACATCCTGTGGTTTCAAGAGGTGGGTTTTCAGGCCCGTGGATTGAAGAAGCGGGTTTTCAGGACTATGAGAAACTCTCTCTAGGTAAGAGAGGTTGTTGGGGAAGTGAAGTCTCCTGGAAGGAGCCTAGTAGCAGCTACAGGGATTTGAGAATTCTTGTCTGACCTGTTGTTGAATCCTTGGAATGGAAGTGGAGCAGCTAATGGACAATTGGATAGTGAAGGTGTATACTTTCCAGGGTGGGAGAGGCATGTGGGGAATGAGAGGTTGTGAGTTGTGGGCATAAGTTGGCTTCTGGGAGAGAATCCTTCCTGTTGTACTGTGCAACTTTCCAAAGTCTCATCCTAGCTTATAAATCCCTTTCCCTAGTCGAGTTTAGTCCCATATCGGGGGTAACCCACTGTTGAGAGTGATGAGCAATGTGGTCTAAGGCTAGGAGGTTCGTGGAAGTTCTTCACGCAGTTGGTGGTATTCTCATAAAAAGATAAGTACCATTTCTATGTTAATTTGTATGTTGTGTATCATGTACATGTCTTTATATTTATAAGAATTTCATGTGTTGATGCATGTATGTTTTACTATTAATTTTTCATAAATATTTGCTATAGAAGAATGTTATGTCCGTTGAAATTTACATTATAAATATATGTTAGCAGAAAGTAGATCTTGTTTTCAAGTTATTAAGTATGGTATTTTCCACAAATGAAAGTGAGTCTTTCTCTATGGTGGCATGGTGCAGCTTTGGAATGGTTGGGGATGCTACAAATTGCCATCAAATATTGAAGTCAATGGTTCTAGGTGGTAGCATGCCTCTGCTTTGGTAGCCTAGGTATGCTACAAATTGGTATCAGAGCCCATGGTTTCAACACTGAACCTAGATGGGCCACGACTGTGGAATTTGGAGTCAAAATTCCACAAGGATTTGATGTACATAGTGCCAAAGCGGCGATGAGAGAGCTCCTAGGTGGTAATAAAGATTAGGAGGTATAGCGGTTTGAGAAAGTTAGGAGAGAAAGGAGACTGTGGTAACCGTGGTCTTGGAACCACAAAAATTAAATTTGGGTCATTGCATTTGTTCAGGAAGGGAAAAATTAAATTTGGGTCATTGCATTTGTTCGGATCCAGAGTTTTAGCACTCCAGTGGTTGTGTTGTGTTTCAACATGGAGATCCTCCAAAGTATTGAAGTTCTGAAGTCTGGAACCAATCCAAATCGTCCAATTTATAGGGATGTGTGTCCACAAATTAACCAATGTTTAGAGTTTCGACAGTCCGGGGGTTGTGCGGTGTTTTAGCAGGGAAATCCTCTAAAGTATCGAACTCCGAATTTAATCTGGACCATTCATGTTTGATGACATGTGTCCGTAGATCATCCTATTCAGAGTTTTGATAGTCCAGGGGTTGTGAGGTGTTTCAACATGGAAATCCTCTGAAGTCTCGAAGCCTGAATCCCCGAATCTCCAAATTCCTAGAGTGATTCTCAGTCGTAGATCATTCAGGAGAAGGTGGACTGTTGGATTTCCCCAAGTAGTTTTGTGGTTCAATGTTTGAGGAAATCCATGGGAGATTGTGCGGAGTACAGTTTTGCCGAAGTATTGAAGCTACGCGAAGTAATTGTTTGGCAGTTGGTAGTTTGACAGTTTTGAAAAAGTGTCGATGAGAAGAAATCACCAAAGTCCCAAAGCTACAGGAAGAAATTGTTTGGTAGTTGGAAATTTGTGAGTTTTTAAAATGTGCAGATGAGAAGAGATCTTCCAAAGCGCCGAAATCACGAAACATCGGGGTGACGTGGACCTGATTGACAGTTCAGCAGTTCGATAGTTTTGAAAAAGTGTCGATGAGAAGAAATCTTCGAATTCCCAAAGCATCGGATATGATGTTGCATGATGACATCACCTAGGGTGATGTGGACCTACCCTAATTCTACCACGTGTCACTTGTTTTTTTATTTTTGACAGGCCCTTAGTATTGATTGGGACCTGACACATGTCACTCGATAGTGGGGCCACGTGTCACCACCTTGATTGATGACAATTGTACTACGTGGATCTTGGGGGTTGAGAATTTCAGGCAGTCGATGTTCAAGGGGGAAACTATTGGAAGAACTTATAAAATCCCTCATAGCCCAAAGCTTCAGAGTGCCTAAGTACTAGAGTACCCGAATGACATATTTTGATGACATCATCAAAAGTGTTGTGGACTTATTTGGGAGTTCGACGTTTAGAATTTTTGAGGGATGTTACAAAGAAAACTTATGAAGCCCAAATCTTTGAAGTTAAGAAGTCACGGAGGTGATGCAACCTGCTGAAGTCACTTGAGATGATGTGGACATATGATATGCATGCCACGTGTCATCATTTTCAATCGTTTCAAGGAATGATCAGGCCAATTGGAATAAGACATGTGTCACCAGTCAAATAACGACCACATGTCCACTCCCTATTATCTACCACATAGCACCCCTCTAGTACATGGTTGTTGACTAGACTCTAGTGGTTCACCAATTCAGCATTAAGGGAAAAGTTAAGTTCTAATGGGAAACCCGTCGAAGCCCAGAGTCCTGAAGCTCCTATCCATCGTATATCTTGGCTAGGAGCATGGACCGTTGATTCTTAAAATCTTAGGGTGTTGTTGGTTTGGTGATCCAGAATAATTTTGTTGCGAAGTGTTAAGGTATAAAAGGACGAAGACAGATTCAATATCGGTCGTTCGTCGATAGGTAAATGTCGACCATAGATCTCATTCCTTCATGGAGTTCGCCAATTCAGAAATTCAAAAGGTAGTACAATATGGAGCCTCATAAATCCTGAAGCCTGAAGTCTCAGAGCTCTTTTTAACCATAGATCTAAACAAATAAGGAGGATCATTGATCTGTGAGTCCTTAGGATTCCAGAAATTCGGTGTTCGGGAGATTTCGAGTGTGTAGGTGTAAAGTTCATTGAAGCCCGAAGTTCCGAAGTCACAGAATACCAAAGTGATGTGGACTAATGTAAGCATGTCATGTGCCAATATATTTCATGTCTTTGGTATGTATTTTGTGCCAATGAGAACGAGACAGGTGCCAACCATTGATTAGGCCACCTGTACACTCCTTTTTTTCGACACACAACACCCCTTTGGTGTGTAAGTATTGATAAGACTCTGGAAGTTCAAATATTCATCATTTCAGAGTAAATGGATTACAAAGAAGGAGGATCTTTCAAAGCCTGAAGATCCTAAGTGTCCGAGCTCTGAAGCTCCGAAGAAGTAGTTGTTCGAAAGATTCACCACTTTGGCGTTCAGAGGAAATGAGGTGATGTGAAAGGAAAACCTTTGAAGCCTGAAGTTATGAAGGCCCAAAGCATAGGATAAGAGCCTTGCATTCAGCACTCGATCACAGCCCATGGTCACATGTGTTTGGGGCCAAAGAAAAAGGGTTGGTGCCCAAAAATTGTTTTTGAGAACAAAAAAAAAGGGCTTAAAAAAGGAGCATGTGGGGTTTTTGATTTGTACAGACCTACACCTAAAGAAGTAAAGAAGGCCTGTAAACCTAAAGAGAGGATCCATCATGGATCCAGGGGTCGATTCAGCTCTGAGATGAAATAATCCATGTTCAGGGATAACATCACTGAAAAAACAACTTGTTCAAATATCCGTAACTTCCTGCTCAAAACTCATAATTGAGCATGGACGCGGGAATTGAAAAGGTATTGAATAGTAGAAGATAATTGTTCATCCATAAATTGGATCTAAATAGTTAATTTTTTAGGAAATCAATAGAAAATAAGTCTAATGTATTAATGAATTAGAATGGTTTGTGTTTTCATTAAATTATTGAGAATAGTTAGCCTGAAAAAGTTTTGTTGGCTACACATTTTTCCAGAATCAACAATTTCCAGAATAGAGAAGAGTTATCACAAAGTGTAGAGATATAGATGATGCACAAGAGGCTTACATTCAAGAATATGAAATTATAGGGATGAATGTCTTGTTGGGTATGGAAGGAACAAAGTCCAATGGAAATGGAGAA
The DNA here is from genome assembly GCA_009831015.1 of Picea engelmannii. Classification (NCBI taxonomy): domain Eukaryota; kingdom Viridiplantae; phylum Streptophyta; class Pinopsida; order Pinales; family Pinaceae; genus Picea; species Picea engelmannii. The sequence goes on along the minus strand of ML789629.1, from coordinate 581,705 downwards.
GAAAAGGATGATAACATGAATATGGTAGAGACCATTAGAAATTTGAAAAAATATGTCAAGAGTCACAAATATGATAATGAAAGGCTTATGAAAGCCAAAGAGAAGCAGGAATACTTCAATATGAAGTTAATGAAGATCCTGGATAGAATTGAAAAGAATTTGGATAAGGAGAGTGGCTCCAACAAATCAGGAAGCCACAGGACCCCTGAGGAAAGAGGAAGATCCAAGAGTGATAGAAGACATCACCATCACTCTCAAAGACAATCCTAAAGGAGGGAACATATCATCTCAAGTCCATCCCTTGATAGGAAGCATAAGAGTTCTGGGGTGGATGAATTGAAAGGAGAAATTAACAAGATCACACCTCCTACCTTTGATGTAGAGAAAAAGAAAGATGAAGATGTTAAGACATGGTTGTTGGGCATGAGAAAATATTTCCAACTACATAATTATTCTTCTCATGCAGAAGGAAGAATTTGTATATACCAGTTTAAAGGAAAGGCATCTATGTGGTGGGATCAACCTGTGCAAATGCATCACATCAGAGAGAAGAATGTTACATGGAAGGAATTCAAGAAGCAATTTGAGAAGAAATACTTAACCAAGAGGTATTATGACAAAAAGCTGAAAGAGATATTTGAAATCAAACTGGGTAGCATGGCCATTGATGAGTATGAAATGAGATTTGTAGAACTAAAAAAGTCTGTCTCCTTAATCAAATATGAGACAGTTAAGATCCATAGTTATTTGAGTGGGATTCCATCTTTCATCAATGATAAAATTCAATATAATGATCCTAAAACTTTGGAGGAAACCATAAGAAGAGACAAGTGCTTATATGATCGAAAAAAATTAAATCCTACTTTCTAGAAGGCTTGGGAGGACACGAAGAAGTTTAAGAGGGAACAGAGGAAGAAGGGAAACAAGCCACCCTTTTTCAGAAACAGTCCTCAAGGACAACCATCTTTTAACGAACACAGAATGGATGAGGTAGGTAGGAAAATTCCAAGGAAGCCACCTATTCAATGTTGGGGTTGTAAAGGAGACCATAAGTATAGGGATTGTCCTCACAAAAGTGACAAAGTGAGAGTTGTCCAATATGTACAGTAAGTTGAAAAAGTAGAGGACATGCAAAGAAGTGTTCCAAGGATCTATGCATCCCTGGACAACAAGCAATCAAAGTTTCAATCACACATTATTGAARTAGAAGGTATGATCAATAACCATGTCTTTACTATTTTAATAGATTCAAGAGCTAGTCATAGCTATATAGATCCTAAGGTAGTGGAAAGATTGAATTTTCCAAGAAGCAAGCATGGGAAATCTTGGTTGGTGCATCTGGATACAKGAACCAAGAGAAAAGTTGTTGATTTCATTAAAGCATGTCCARTGGACATGAATCGGCTAAGMACCAAGGCAGATTTGAACAACTTTCCCTTGGGTTCATATGAATKTCTAATTGGTATRGATTGGTTGGAACAACACCATGTTTTATTAGACTGTCATAACAAGGCATTTACTTYCCTGAATGAAGAAGGGAACCCAAAAATAGTGCAAGGAATTCCTAGGACAGTTAYTGTCTRGGAGATCTCAACAATGCAGTTGAAGAAGTGTTACAGGAAGGGTTGCCAAATATTTGCAGCTCATATGGAGGAATAACCTAAGGATAAGGTGCCAAATCTTGAGGATCACGTGGTATTGAAATATTTTGGGGATGTCTTTAAGGAAATACTAGGACTACCCCCAAAGAGAGATATTGATTTCTCTATAAACTTAATGCCTGGAGTAGCTCCAATATCCAAGAATCCCTACAAGATGAGTACACCAAATCTTAAGGATTTGCAAATGCAACTTGAAGAGATTATGAAGAAGGGGTATATACTACCAAGTGTGTCACCTTGGGGTGCCCCGGTTTTATTTGTGAAGAATAAATATGGGACATTGAGGTTATGTATTGACTTTAGACAATTAAACGAAGTAACTATAAAGAATAAGTATCCTTTTCCAATGATTGATGATCTCTTTGATCAGGTAAAGGATGCAAGGATATTTTCAAATATTGATCTCAGATCTGGTTATCATCATGTGAGAATCAGAGATGAAGACATCAACAAGAATTCCTTTAGGGCAAGGTATAGTCATTACAAATTCACAGTGGTTCCATTTGGGCTATCAAATGCACCAGTTGTTTTCATGTTCTTAATGAATGGTGTTTTCTAGGAATACTTAGACAAGTTTGTCATTATTTTTTTGGATGACATCCTTGTGTATTCCAAGTTGGAAGAAGAACATGAGCATCACTTGAGGATGGTGTTACACGTGTTAAGAGAGCACCAACTGTATGCCAAATTGAGCAAGTTCTCATTTTATCAAAACCAAATTCAATATTTGGGGCATATCATATCTGAAGAAGGAATAGCAGTGGACCCTGGAAATATTGAAGCTATTAAAGGGTGTACAACACCAAAGAATGTGAAAAAATTCATATCCTTCATGGGTCTAGCTAGCCACTACAAAATATTCATTGTAGTTTTTTCAAGGATTGTTCACCCGATTACTTCCTTGCAAAGGAAGGGGGTGAAGTTTCAATGGACAACATAATGTGAAAAATGCTTCCAGCAATTGAAGCATTTGTTAACTAGTTCTCCAATTCTGAGGATTGCAGATCCTAATGAGTATTTCATGGTTTTCATGGATGCATGCAAAGAAGGACTTGGTGGAGTCCTCGATCATAATGGGCTTGTGGTATGTTTTGAATTGATAAAATTGAAAGAGCATGAAAGGCTCTATGCCACCCATGACTGTGAGTTGGAAGTCATAGTACACGCCTTGAAGAAGTGGAGGCACTACCTCATGGGAAAAATATTTGAGCAGAGGATAGGCCATAATGGTCTGAAATATCTATTTGATCATCCAAATCTAAATGCCATACAAATTAGATGTTTAGAGCTTCTATGTGAGTATGACTTTGATATCAAGCACATCAAAGGAAAAGATAATAAAGTGGTTGATGCACTCGGTAGGAGAGTGCATGAACTACATGCTACATCCATTAGCATGTATCAAATTGATCTTAAAAGAAAAAAATTTGAGGCTGCAAAAGAATATTTGCAGCACGTGAAGTTAGTAACAAAATCGTAACAAGGTAAAATGCAGCAGAAGGTTGAAGATTATAAATTGGGAAATGATGAAACTCTCCTATACAAGAACATATTTTATGTACCCAATTCTCATTAATTGAGGAGTACAATATTGAAAGATATGCATAATTCACCTTATGTTGGACACCCCAAATATTAGAAAACAATTGCAACACTCAAAATCCAATACTATTGGCCAGGCATGAAAAAAGGAATCCTTGATTACATTGATAAATTCTTGGAGTGTCAAAAGGTGAAGGCTGAGCATAGGCACCCATCTGGGTTGTTGCATCCATTTACCATTCCTGAGTGGAAGTGGGAAGTGGTGACAATGGATTTCATCACCAAATTTCCTAGAATGAGCAAGAAACATGATTCTATCATGGTGGTGGTGGAAAAGCTTACTAAAGTTGCCCATTTCATTCCAATGAAGATTACTCACAAAGAAACCAATGTTGTTTATATTTATATGAGGGAAGTAGCATGCTTGCATGGCATTCCCAAGACATTTGTGTCTAATAGAGACCCAAAGTTTACCTCAAAGTTCCGGAGGGGATTATTCAAAGGGTTACGAACAAATATGAACTTCAGTACAACTTATAATCCCAAGTCTGATGGGAAAATAGAAAGGGTGAACCAAGTGATAGAGGATATGCTAAGAATGTACATGATGGACAAACCATCTAAATGGGAAGATTATCTACACTTGGTATAATTTCCCTACAACAATGGGTATCATGCATCTCTAAAGATGAGCCCATTTGAGGAACTTTATGGAAGAAAGTACAACACACCAGTAAGTTGGGACAACCCAGTAGATAGAGCAGTAGTTGGGCCAGAGTTGCTCAAGGAAATGGAAGAGAAGATGTCAAAGATAAAAATAAATTTAAAGGCTGCCAAAGATAGGAATAAAAGCTATGCTGACAAGGGAAGAAATCACAGGGAGTTTAATGTGGGTGACAATGTATTCTTGAAAGTGAAGGCCAACAAAAGTTCCCTGAAGTTGGGAAACTGTTCCAAGTCGATAGCTATATATTGTGGGTCATTTGAAATCCTAGAGAGGATTGGACCAATAGCTTATATGATTGAATTTCCTGCATCTATGACCATTCATAATGTATTTCATGTATCATTTATTAAGAAATATATACTTGATGCTAATCATGTTATTGATTGGAATGTGATTCAGGTGGAGCAAGAAGGTGCTTTCCAAGTGCATCTGGTATGCATTTTGGACCAGAAAATCAAACAGCTCTAGAATCGAGCCATAGAGATAGTAAAGGTCCAATGGACCTGGTACGGTCCTGAGGATGCAACTTGGGAGCATGAAGATGCTATGCGGGCAGAATACCCGCATTGTTATCACTGAAATTTTGTTTGCAAATGGTTACAAGAATTCAGCATCGTCAAACAGTTATGAGGTCACCCATGGACCAAAATTACCACAAAAGAATTTCCAAAGGGTCAAAAACTCTACAACTAGTCACAAAATTAAAGGGTGCTATGAATACACAGGGATTGCGTGCACATGCATGAAATAGAAATGCAAGAATCATGCACATGCGCATGATGCACGACTTTTGTCGCAAAAATCCACGCACCTAAGAAATGATGCATTTATGAGAGTGGTCGGCCTCCCACCCACTTCTGGTTCAGCTTCCAAGTTGATTTGACACTCAAATCTAGATTGGATTCGACTAGGTGGTTGGTCAAAGACCTAGAAATGCCCTAATTAGCCTCTTTACACACTACAAACTGGTTGGACAATACCTCAAAGAAATGCTATAAAAAGGCCATGGATGCTTTTCAAGGAATTCAATAGAAAATTTATGTTGCCACTATTCTCTTGAGGAATCCTCTATTCTCATCAAGATTATACTAGTGTCATTGCATTGGGCAATCCATCTCACCCCTTGAGTGGATTAGCAAAGAATTATTTCACCATTTTCATTTTCAAAGTTGTAAGAAGAGATTATTTGTGGGGGTCCAAGAGCCCTCCCTTGGAGGAAGAAGGGACTCATAGTCCTCTTTCTTCTCAGTGTTTTCTTTCACTAATATCATCCTTACCATTGGTGACATGGGTCTCATTGTTTCTTTTGTACTTATGTCCCTATGCTCATTAGTTTAGTTGTTGTTTTATTTCTTAGTTTAATTCTTAGTTGTTCTTTTATATTTTTTTTCTCTAACCCTTTTCCTTACAGTTGTCCTGCTTAGCAAACCCAACTAAGCTTGCAAGCACCTCTATTTTTCTCACAAAGGTGATAAAATAGGTGCAACAAATTGGTGACTCCACTGGGAAAAGGTATCAATTTCCTACCTCATTTGGGTTTTTCTAGCTCTTCTTTTGGATTATTTAACTTGCAGGTGCATTAACCGGCCTAAGCCAATCTGCTAATCATTCAATTCCAAGTTGAATTGGGAGAATTCCATCCAGAATTTCCATTCATGGTCATGTGTCACCTGTGCACAGGTTTTTCGGCCCACGAAAGCACATCATGCACACATGCGCCTAAGTCACAGTTTTGTTTTGAGCACCTATGTCCATTAGCTCATTTCGGTCTGTGCACATGCGCTCAGTGCGCCTCTGTCTCCACTGAGACCCACGCACATGTGCTAAAATTACACATTGTAAGGTTTTTGAGATTTGGGGAAGGCCTTTAGCCTTCTTAAAAAGTGATTTCAAGCATGTTTTAAGCTGCACCACAATTAGTCCCTTCTTCATATAAAGGGATTAGTCAAAACACATAGGCACTTAGGGGTTAAAATCATTATTTCCTCTTTTGCTTTCATTTTTGCCACATGGATGGCTTGTTTTGACTAAAAATATAAGTTGGAAATCATTTGTAATCACATCTAACTTGCATTGGGACTAGAAGTTGGATAATGATAGCTTAGTATGCTCTTCTCTCATGCCTCCAAGAGACCTTGAGAATCAGA
>ML789629.1:533509-545841 GCA_009831015.1 Picea engelmannii | reverse complement strand
TGTTATATCTCCCAAGTTTCGGCCCTTCTGGGTATGAAACCTTCCTTTAGGTAGTTCTCTGATATTTCTTCTCTGCAATGCCACAGGTCTGATCAAAATTGGATGTGCCAAGTGGAATTTACGGTAACTTCCTCACAACTTGCTGATTTTTGGCCTTTCCAGGAGATCTCACTTGTATATAATTCCCCGCACAAAATAATTGATATCAAATTCTGAAACTCGCACCCCAAATACTACAGACTTTCCACGATCCAATGCAACCAGTCCCACTCAATTTGGATACTCTAGGAAGAAGTTATGATTGTTTTACCTAGAACACCTTCTTGAGACTAGTCAATAGGGCTAGTCAGATACCCTGTCTTACACAGGGTGTATCTACAAATTTAAAATGACCCAGACACTGAAATTTTTACCACATATACAATACTAATTTCTGTAAATTTAATCCAAAGGGAAAGGTCTGAAACATTACAGAAAAGTTTTTATAGCGAAAATTCCTCAATGACTCATTTCAGGATGATTCCATAACCCTATATTGGACAGGCTGTATCTCCGAAAGTATAAGGCCTCAGGAGATGAATTTTGATCCCAACGTACCTTGATCCGTCTACTAAAAACCCTTTAAGAGGTTCCTTCTGAAACGTTATAGAAACAAAGTTATAGCGAAAATTCCACGGTGTCTCATATGTAGCAGTGAAACCCCAAGACCTTGAGCTCTGATACCATATGTTAAGAACCAAACATCAATATAGCATACAAAAACCTCTAGAAAAGTACTCAATGCCTTGAAAAAGAGATAATATCAGATACTAAGCCTCTTCAAGGGGGAAACCTCCTTTTACCCCACTTAAATGTTCAAGCACAAGATGATTCAAAATGAAAATGTCTCCTTGGTATTTATAGGAGACTAGGAGGTATAATTACAAATAATGGCCTAAAGCCGACATAATTAAAATAACATTACTAATCTAAATTACAACTAATGGCCTAAGCCGACATAAATAAAATAGCATTACTAATCTAATATGCCCCAATTAAGGGGTAATGATCCAACATTAGGGCTTAACACTTCCCGCGTTGGCCTTCATACCCGTCCTTCAAGCTATTCAGTTATTCCAGGTGGCAGCACGAGGATTCTTCCATGTCCCAAAATGCTGAGTTGGCCAGGTCATCTTCAATCCCAAGAAGCAGTTATTGAAGCGGATGGTGGTGGTTAGACATCATCTCCGCCATAATGGGAAGTCCTGCATTGAATTAAAGGCACATCGATTCGCCGGATAAACTGTCAGGAGATCGATCGCGTCTGCCATAAGTTGCACGACCATTCAAAGATTGCAGCTCCGTGTTGTCAGAAGCCATGCAGACGCAAAGCTTTCAATGTAGTTTCTTGGTTCCGCTGTTGTTGTTGTTTTGAGTATATGTAGGCATTTTTGCCATTTTTGTATCTATCGATGGTAGAGCTAAGCTCCCGACTGTAAAGTTTCAGTAAACATTCTAGCTTTCTGGGTTATGTATCAGTGTTTGAGATTTCTTGGTTTATGAAAAACAATTTTCCTTTTCCATCTATGTTTCACCTCTTGCTGGAGAGTTCATGATCGAATGCTTCACATGAATCAACACAGTTCTGTTATGATAAATGATTTATTGTTGCATTGTTGTTTTCTCTGGTTTCCTTCATTTGGAAGTATAAAGATATTATTTTCAGATGTCTGCTCTCACAGTCTGTTAGAAGCTTGATGCCTAAAGTAGACCCTTGCACCCTTCTCATGAAGTCTTCCCTCTACTCACCCTTTATTTCAACTCACTGTTTGAAGTTTATCAAGACCTCACTCGTTCATGCACGCTTGGCCTAGTTTTTGAGTTGAGACCACTGTTCCGAGTTTGCTTCCATTTGATCACCCCTTCCAAACAAATCGTGACATTAAAACTGATGGGCGTCGGGCTCTGCTCCTGCAAGCAATCCAGGAGTGACTTTCGGCTCCAACACCAGGTCAGCCACATATTTTTGAATATTTTAGAAATCTTGTTTATATTATGTAAGTAAGATGCACTAAGGATAGTGCATAAATAAGGGGAAGGGATTGTAATACGCCAAGGTCGAACCCCTACTGAATTGTAATTATTTTTATAGGATGGTGAACCAAGTGTTTATAAGATGGAATGATTATGTGTTTATTAGTTTGGAGAGCCTAGATGCTTAGGCCAGTGAGCTTGATTTTGTATATGAAAATCCTCACATCATTAATATAATTATATTGCTTTGTGTAGACCGGCCACGAAGAAATAGTTATGGGGGACTAAGCTCCACTAGGAAGGGGAAGGGGATAAGAGGCTAGGAAAAAGGGGATAAGATTGAGGGCTAAACCCCAAGGGATTATTATAATATATTTCCATAAAAGACTAAGGTTTGGGGAAATAACTCTTGTTATCCTAAGTCCCTATGGGAAGGGGAAGGAATGAGAAGTGGAGCTCATGTAGATTTATGAGGATAGGTGTCCAATTTAGGACATGCAAATTTATGTGGGAAATCAGATCATTGTGGGGGTGGGCTCAACATTCTTTCCATTATCCCCATGCACTCACACACTCATGCACCGGTCATGTTGTCCATCGTTGAACTCCTCCATCATTGACCTACATAACTAGAAAGCACTACTCACTTGAGCATGTACCCTGCCTTAACGTTTTATGATGTTTCCATCATATGTTCCATACCTGAGTTATGTTGTTGTCATCGCCTTTACACGTTTGAATTAGGAGCTGGACAGAAGAAGTAGGTTGTCAAGCCTATGGTTTGAAGAGGCAGGTTGTCAGGCACGTGTATTGAATAAGTAGGTTCTCAATGTTGGTTGTGGAGCCTGATTATCTTCTGGATTCATAGGTCTATGCTTTCAACTATGTTTATACTCCATGAATACTTTAAACAATGGAATAATGTACATGCCTCCACGCGGGGGAGTGCAGAGGGGGGTTAACCCCTCTATGGGGTCCTTGGGCAAGCGGGCCCCTGAAGGAAAAATTGCCTTGTAAATGTATATTGTAATTTCATAGTAAATATGGACCGTTCATTATAAGGTCATAGATATGATGGTATAAGTTATGTTAGGGTTTGTTTCCCTAGAAGGAAACCCTCTTTTATGAGGGAAATGTATTGTGGCTATGTATTATTGCAAATATTGTATTCTGAGAGAGGATACTATTAGAGAAATAAGAGGAAGTTACAATGGGTGTGTTGTAGGTTGTATCCCTTCATTTGTTGGATAATAATAAAGGAAGGACCTGGAAATTTCTTTGGTGGACATAGCCCACACTAGGTGAACCACGTATATCTATGTCTCTATTGTATTGTGTATCTTCTGTGTTTTATTTCCGCATTTATTTTATTGTATTTCTCTATGATCCTATTTTTCTAACAAATGGTATTAGAGAGAAAGGTAACTTGAAGGAAAAGAGGGTTCCTGGTTCGAGTGGGAGCAATGGGGGACTATGGAAAGTTAAAGTTCAAGAGATTTAATGGCCAAAACTACCAGTTATGGAAGATGCAGATGGAACATTATTTATATCAGAAGGATCTATTCCTACCATTGGGTGGAATAGCAAAGAATTCAACGACCATGAAGGACAAAGAATGGGAAGTTCTTGATAGAAAGGCACTAGGAACGATACGTCTGATCCTGACAGCATCAGTGGCTTTCAATATTTCGAAAGAAAAGACAACGAAGGAGTTGATGGAAGCATTGGCTAAACTATATGAAAAAACCTGGGCATCCAATAAGGTATTTATAATGAATATATTATTTAATATGAAGATGTCAGAAGGAGGGTATGTTGAAAAACATTTAAATGAATTTAATATGGTTACTAATCAACTAAGTTCTGTAAAAGTGGACTTTGATGATGAGGTTAGGGCTCTTCTAATCTTGTGCTCATTTCCATAAATATGGAATGGCTTGGTCATGGATGTAAGTAACTCTATCTCTGGTTCAAACACTTTAAAATTTGATGATGTTGTTGGTGTTATCCTTAGTGAGGAAATGTGATGGAAAATCACAGGTGAGACATCAGGTAATGCATTAAACACGGAGAACAGTGGAAGAAAAAAGGATAGAGGAAAGGGCTCAGGGAACCATGAGAATTCTAGGAAGGGAAGATCCAAATCCATATTTGGAAATATAGAGTGTTGGAATTGTGGGAAGAAACGACATATGAAGAAAGATTATAGAGCTCCAAAGAAACAAAGAGATGGACAATAAGAGAAAAATCAGGAAGAAAATGTAACAGGTGATGTGTTCCAAGATGCTTTGATTCTTTATGTAGATAATATTTCTGAGTCTTTGGTAGTAGATTCAAGGGCTTCATTTCATGCCACACCCCATAGGAAACATTTTCTAGATTATGTTAAAGGTGATTTTGGGTAGGTTCATTTGGGCGATGATGCACCATGCAAAATTGTTGGAATGGGAAAGGTAAAAATAAAGCAAAGCAATGGAAACCAATGGTTGTTGAAAGAGATAAGACATGTTCTAGATCTAACAAAAATTATAATTTCAACGGGGAAGTTGGAAAGTAAGGGTTGTATATCCATATTTACAGATAAGGTGTGGAAGGTCACCAAAGGATCATTGGTGATAGCAAAAGGAGAGAAGGTAGGTACATTGTATTTATGTACTGGTAATACTGAATCTTCTATCTCTTTAGCTTATACAAGAGTGGATATATCATTGTGGCATCATAGGCTTGGACACATGAGTGAGAGAGGGATGAGGATACTTCACAAAATAAATTTGTTTCTAGATCTTAAACAAATCGATTTGGATTTCTGTGAGCATTGTGTTTATGGAAAATAGAAGAGAGTTAGATTTCCCATAGATGGAAAAGAAAAGAAGAGTGAAATGTTATATCTTGTGCATAAATATGTATCATGACCAACTTGGGTATCATCTATTGGTGGCTCTTGTTATTATGTTAATTTTATTGGTGATGCAACTAGAAAAACTTGGGTTTATTGAATTTGACAAAAATCTGATGTTTTTTATACTTTTAAGAAATGGAAATCTTTGGTTGAGAATGAGACAGGAAAAAGTTTCAAGTGTCTTAGATCAGACAATGGAGGTGAATATTGCAGCAAGGAGTTTGATGATTATTGTTCATACCATGGGATTCATAGAGAGAAGACATTTTCAGGAACACCACAAGAAAATGGTGTGTCATAAAGGATGAACAGGAAAATCATGGAGCATGCAAGGAGTATAAGATTTCATGTTGGTTTTCCCTTACAATTCTCAGAATATGTTGTATATATTGTTGTTTACTTAATAAATAGAGGACATGTTATCACTCCAAGAGTTCTTCTAGGTTGTAGCTCGAAGAATCCTGGTAACTTACTAATTTCTTAATGATTTACTCAAATGGATCAAGATGGAGAACTCACTCAAACCTCACACACTCTAGACATGTATGAACACATTCATATAGACAAGGCTTTCAACCACAGATGTTCAGAAAGCTAATAAAAGATGAATGTATGGAGAATACATAACATACTAGCAGAAACATATACACAAAGTACATATGAATGGCCAGATATATTAAGTGAAGTACTTGCAAATTCTAGTTTATGGATGTAATGACAAGTTGAAAGTTATCATACATCAGATAAACATGAAACAATGACCGATATATTCGAGTACAAGTACATATAAGAGATAATATGAAAGTCTGAACATAAATGGAAAAAGAAGCTTATTTTCTTATATATATTCAAAAGTCTTAGAAATACAAAAGTATATGGTCGAGTCTCCAAAGTTGAACCACAGTCCTTGAGACTGTTTCCTCCCTTTTGAATTGTTTTAAACCTTGGCTTAAATAGACTTTACAATAAAAACTGTGATCCTATATGGAAGGATCGAGAAAACTAAAAATAGCATGATATAAAACTAATTACAAAATTATAGGAATAGATCCTATATAAAAGGAGTCAAACTCCTATCAATCTGATTGTCTTCAGTATATCTCTGCAGTCTTCAAGGAGATGACAAGGAAACTTGGAATCCTTTTGGACAGCTAGGAATATCTTCAACTAAAAATAGAATCCCTTTGAGCCTTTTCTCCATCGTATTTTCCTCAAAAATTTGAGGGACTAGATGATTTATATCCATTTAAATATTGATGTTGATTGGAAACCTTCTTAGAATGAAATGAAAACAAAAAGATTCGATCTGAGAAAAATTATTAACATTCTGCTTGTGTCTACGCTTTCGGTATCTTACAAGTATGAAACAAAGTGTGATTAGCTTCCGAAATATCTGCTTTCGATAGCTAACAGTGCCTTTTAGAATCCTTTTAATCTGTTGAAAGTGCAGGTCTTCAAAAACTATAAAACTGAATTTTCATTTTGTTCTTACCTCTTATTTCTAGCTTCAAACAACAAGAAAACTCCATATTCCATGGCTTCTTGTTTGTATTGAGCTTCTATGCTCTGTCTTTATTTTCTTTGAGTCTTAAAGAAAATTCTTTAACATATAATCCTTCTGGGATATTACCAAATTTTTATTATGTCCCTTTGCATTGTATGGATTAGAGTAGACAACCATCTAGTTATTGTGCTTACTCTGTTTGGCCAAATAACTGACTTACGCTTTCAGGATTTAATTTGCAATCAATAGCCTTTAATCTCCTTCATATGAAGTCGATCAAATTGACTAAACTTGCGATGGATGGGAAGGTAAAAGAAATAAAATCCTATTCGTTCTTTGAAATGATCTTTCATTGAATACAGTTTTGATTCCTTTCTATTTTTAGGACATATGGTCTCATGTAGTTGGCCATGGAAAATCATAAGAACAAATCCACTTATTCAAGAGTGATTGTGTTTTAACTAGATCTGGTAGCCGACCTTTAAAAACCAATATCTACCAATATGTTTCATGGCCACCTATATCCACCCGCCAGGGGCTGCACAGAGATCTAGAAGGGACCTGGCTGAAAAGAAAAACTTGAACTTTGTATCTATTTGGAATATTTTGAACATTGCTCTGGACTTGTAACCTTACTCTTAATATACAATGCTATATCATTTGGCACATTCACCTACGCATAAATATTCCAACCAAATCGATCTGAACTTTCCCTTTGACATATGTAATCTCATCTCTTGGCACCTGGATCATCAATAGGGTATCTGGCAGAAAGGTTTTCAATCAGTGTACAGAGCCAAGAATAATTTCACCATCTATATTTGATGTGTCGACTTGTTTGTTGACTCATGGATTAAATCATATCTTAACTCGGGGCTTGAGTTTGTATAATAATGTGACATGTGTACATGACTCGATAGTTGGCATGTTGAGTGATTTGGTCGATAAGATTAATTCATGGAATGGAGTTTAAAACAAACCATCAGACCCAATAGGCTTGGACTTAGAATTAGATATAAGGAGAGTTTTAGTATATTGATAGCTTAGGCTTGTGATTTGAGATTAGCGACTCTAGAATTGGGGCAGTGACTAGATGCAATAGATTATGGCTAAAAAATTTATTCATATTACAAGTCAAGAGGAGAAATTCAAAATATGTTGGGCAAAAGAAATCACTGGGAGATTGATGAAGAACCTGGAGGTCAAGACATTAACTAAAAAACTGAGAAATGAGTGTAATAAGTAAAAGTGATGAAAACATTATAAAAAATACCATTGTATTTTTTATCGCTATTATCTGGCTCCAACTGGGATGGAGACCTCCCTGCGAGGTTTCCAAGAACCTAGTAGTTTTATTTGCCTTTACCATTGGGCTATGGAGTCATCTGGTCTTTACAACTGATTCCCTACAAACCTGTAGCCTTCCTGTAGTATGCTTTGCTTATTTAAGAAATCAACAATTGAATATAATTTATCTGCTCATATGAAGAGCTTATTCTCCTGCCTATTCCTACACTAACCAACTGTACTACCTCTTATCAAGTGAAATCATGCTTTCAATGAAGCCATGTAAGAAATTGATTTACTGACATCATGCTTGATCTTGACCCGAAAAATAAAGGAATGCATAGCCAACAGAAATGTATTTTGAACAAATGATAGAACCAAATTTCATGTGACAAGAATATTTTGACATTTATGCTACTTATTGATTCCATAAAATCAGCAATAGGGTCATGAAAGACACAAATAAATACCTCTTCATGATAATGTTCCAACTGAAAGAAATGTTGCTGCTTTTTTACTTCATTGATCTCAATGCTGAAAAAGGACTGCTCAAACTCTATTGGAGAAACATGCATGATGAACTGTTGATTTGGACTTTTCTGCTCATCATCTTCCTCCTCATATTTTTTGCAATCTCCCTTTGTCTACAAATCTGGAAGTTGAGAGCTACCCTTAGTATCTGTTGAAGATTCAATATTGTAACATGTTGATCCATAAATCTGCTTATCATCTTTTGAGTTTTCAAAAGAAATAATATGATCTTCATGGAAACTATCTTTAACAAATGCATTTAATACAATGTCAAAAGCATCACTACAGTTATCATAATGTGGATCACCAATCCCTCGATCATAATGAGATATATCTTTTGCTGCAACAAAATCTTTATGAATGGTTGGATCTTTATTTAATAAATTAAATTCATGACAACATTCAGGATATAGAAGGTCAGCTGAAAATATTCCTTTGCAAAACAAATGAAAGGCAGCATGAAAATCTGCCAAAGAGATGATACTAGTAATAGGAAGAGACCGGTACCAATCATGAGCAATTCCCTCTAATGAAAACCTAAAAATATTGATCTGAACATCCTCATGCACAACTTGCAACTGATGAATGCAATCACGAAAATCCAACAAATGTTCAGCTGGTATTTCCCAATCTTCTCCTCGAAATCTAGGAAGGCTATTTTCCCATTCATCTCTACTAGGTACTGGATTAGGGAAACCAACAATCTTTGAAAAATCACAAAAATCATACCTCTTAGCTAAGATCTTGTTCATTTCATAACAATGGAGTCGCCAACAAATTTCTGAACAATGGAGTCACCACTGAATCCGTCCTTCATGGAGTCTCTAGATAGATGATTACAACCAAAAAGTGTCTAGACTTTCTCTATCATTAAAGTTGGAGCTTATTTCATCTCCCAAGGAAGTTGGCTTCAATCTCCTCTCCCCAACAATGGCACCAATTTGTTATCACTCCAGGAGTTCTTCTAGGTTGTAGCTCGAAGAAGCCTGGTAACTTACTAATTTCTTAATGATTTACTCAAATGGATCAAGATGGAGAACTCACTCAAACCTCACACACTCTAGACATGTATGAACACGTTCATATAGATAAGGTTTTCAACCACAAGTGTTCAGAAAGCTATTAAAAGATGAATGTATGGAGAATGCCTAACATACTAGCATAAACATATACACAAAGTACATATGAATGGCCAAATCTATTAAGTGAAGTACTTGCAGATTCTAGTTTATGGATGTAATGACAAGTTGACAGTTATCATACATCAGATAAACATGAAACAATGACCGATATATTCGAGTACAAGTACAGATAAGAGAGAATATGAAATTCTGAACATAAATGCCAAAAGAAGCTTATTTTCTTATATATATTCAAGTCTTATAAATACAAAAGTATATGGTCCAGTATCCAAAATCGAACCACAGTCCTCGGGATTGTTTCCTCCCTTTTGAACTATTGTAAACCTTGGCTTAAATAGAATAGACTTTACAGTAAAAAACATTATCCTATATGGAAGGATCGAGAAAACTAAAAACAACATGATATAAAACTAATTACAAAATTATAGGAACAAATCCTATATAAAAGGAGTCAAACTCCTATCAATCTGATGGTCTTCAGTATATCTTTGCAGTCTTCAAGGAGATGACAAGGCAACTTGGAATCCTTTTGGAAAGTTGTACATATCTTCAACTAAAACTAGAATCCCTTTGAGCCTTTTCTCCATAGTATTTGCCTCAAAAACTAGGGGGATAGGATGATTTATATCCATTTAAATATTGATGTTGATTTGAAACCTTCTTCGAATGAATTGAAAACAAAAAGATTCGATCTGAGAAAAATTATTAACATTATGCCTATGTCTGCACTTTCGGCAGCTTACGGGTATGAAACAAAGTGGGATTAGCTGTCGAAAGATCTGCTTTCGGTAGCTAACAGTTCCTTTTAGAATCCATCTCAGTTGTCGAAAGTGCAGGTCTTCAAAAACTGTAAAAATGAATTTTCATTTCCTTCTTGCCTCTTATTTCTAGCTTCAAGCAACTAGAAAACTCCATCTTCCATGGCTTCTTGTTTGTATTGAGATGCTATGCTCTGCCTTTATTTTCTTTGAGTCTTAAAGAAAAGTCTTTAACATCTAATCCTTATGGGATCTTCCCAAATTTTCATTATGTCCCTTTGCATTGTATGTATTAGAGTAGACAACCATCTATTTATTGCGCTTACTCTATTTGGCCAAATAACTGACTTACGCTTTCAGGAGTTAATTTGCGATCAATAGCCTTTAATCTCCTTCATATGACGTTGATCAAATTGACTAAACTTGCGATGGCTGGGAAGGTAAAAGAAATAAAATCCTATGTGTTCTTTGAAATGATCTTTCATTGAATACAGTTCTTATTCCTTTCTATTTTCAGGACATATGGTTGCATGTAGTGGCTGTGGAAAATCCTAAGAACATATCCACTTATTCAAGAGTGATTGTGTTTTAACTAGATTTGGTAGTCGTCCTTTAAAAACTGATATCTACCAATATGTTTCATGGCCACCTATATCCACCCACTAGGGGCTGCACAAAGATCCATAAGGGACCTGGCCAAAAAGAAAAACCTGAACTTTGTATGTAGTTGGACTATTTTGAACACTTCTATGGACTTGTATACAGTGCTATATCATTTGGCACAGTCACCTGTGCATAAAGCTTCCAAACACATTGATCTGAAATTTCCCTTTGACATATGTAATCTCATCTCTGGGCACCTGGATCATCGATAGGGTATATGGTAGAAAGGTTTTCAATTGGTGTACAGAACCAAGAAGAAGTTCATCATCTATCTTTGATGTGTCGACTTGTTTGTTGACTCGGGGCTTAAATCATAGCTTAACTCGGGGCTTGAGTTTGTATAATAATGTGGCATGTGGACATGACTCGGGAGTTGGCGTGTTGAGTGATTTGGTCGATAAGCTTAATTCATGGAATGGATTTTAAAACAAACCATCAGACCCAATAAGATTAGACTTGGATATAAGGAGAGTTTTAGTATATTGATAGCTTAGGCTTGTGATTTGAGATTAGTGACTCTAGACTTGGGACAGTGACTAGATGCAATAGATTAGGGCTAACAAATTTATTCAGATTGCAGGTCAAGAGGAGAAAGTCAAAGGATGTTGGGAAAAATCAATCACCGAGAGATTGATGAGGAACCTGGAGGTCAAGACATTAACCAAAAAACTGATAAATGAGCGTAATAAGTAAAAGTGATGAAAACATTCTAAAAAATACCATTATATTTTTTATCGCTAACATGACCTTCAAGATTTTTGGATG
The DNA here is from genome assembly GCA_009831015.1 of Picea engelmannii. Taxonomy (NCBI): domain Eukaryota; kingdom Viridiplantae; phylum Streptophyta; class Pinopsida; order Pinales; family Pinaceae; genus Picea; species Picea engelmannii. The sequence goes on along the minus strand of ML789629.1, from coordinate 534,279 downwards.
GTAGAATTCCATGGGAGGAATGGGTAAAAAGGTAAACTATTCATTTTTCAAGAATTTCAGTTGTGAATCATTTGTCCATATTGATAAAGAAAATAGAACAAATCTTGAGGCAAAATCCAAGAAGTGTACATTTATTGGATACAGTGTTAATAATTTTGGTTATCGCTTATGGGATTATGAAAATAAAAAAATTATTAGGAGTATATATTTCATATTCACTGAGAAGGTTATGTACAAAGATCAATTGCAGGGAAAGAAACATAAAAAAGAAAAACCAGAATACACAGTGCTTGATGAGATCACTGGTAAAGAAATTCCAAAGGAACCAGAAAATTAAAATGTACAAAAAAAGGAGTTTCATGTACCTCAAAATCCTGCAAGTGTTGTTAGAATATATACCAGTTTAAGTAGACCCCCTAAACGATACTCTCATTCATTGTATTATTTATTGTTGACTGATTCTAGTGAACTAGAATGTTATGAAGAGATAATGCAAGTAGACACCAAAACGAAGTGGGAGAAAGGCATGAAAGAGGAAATGGATTCCTTGGTAAATAACCAGACTTGGGACTTGGTTCAGTTTTCGATTGGAAAAAGAGCATTGTATAATAAATGGGTTTACAAGTTGAAGGAAGAAGATGGAGGGAAAATGTGGTATAAGAATAGACTTGTTGTAAAGGGGTTTGCACAAAAGAAAGGTATAGATTTTGCTGAAATATTTTCTCATGTTGTTAAAATGACTTCAATTAGGACTATTTTAAGTCTTGTGG
>ML789629.1:502387-513391 GCA_009831015.1 Picea engelmannii | reverse complement strand
TAGATCCTTGATTACAACTTGGTGAGGTGAAAACTCTACAGTTTTACCTTCACCTAAATGAGTGATTTGATATACTGATAGAAGGTTACAAGAAAGACTTGGAACACATAATACATCATTGAAATGGCCATTTTCTACTTGTACTATTCCAGATCCTTTAACACTAAGAGATCTATCATCACCAACAAATATTTTCTTGGCGTTACATTCATTTAGAGTAGAAAATATGTCTCTATCCTTAGTCATATAATAAGATGCTCCAGAATCAATAAGCCACTTATCAGAAGTAGAAGTATAAGGTGTATTGAAGGAGAAACCAAAAGTAGAAAGTTCATGTCCATGAGAAGAAGAAGAAGAAGTAGAATCAATATTGATGTTGTGCTTCTTCATCGTTGCTTCTAAAGCTTCCATATTCTTGAAACATTTGGATTCATCATGACCATCTTTATCGCAAAATTTGTAATGTTTGTTAGTATTCTTATTTTTATATTTTTCTCCTTTGTCTCCATTAGGAGCAAAATATCTCTAAGTGGGTTTGGGACCCTTATATTTCTTGTTGTTGTGGTGAGGATGTTGCTTCTTGGGATTCTTGGGTTTATCTTTTTGATGGACAACTAAGGCTTTGTTGGAGGTACCTACAGTGTTGATCACTCCAAGTTGTACTAGCTTATCTTTCTCTCTAATCAAAGAATCACAAAATTTCTCAAGACTGGGTTTTTGATAAGCTTCCCCTACAACCTCTTGTATGGCATAAAAGGTATCTATAAACACAGAATATGCACTACCTATCTTAGAAAGAATAAGATAGATGCAACGATCTTCATCTATCTTTATATTACATTCTTCACATAAAGTTCTGAGTGTTTTAAACTTAGATAGATAGTCTTCAATGCAAGAAAAGTCACTTGGAATCAAAGTTAGTAGTTGATTTTCTAACTGTTGTTCTCAAATACTATTGTGTTTACCAAACACAGATTCAATCTTTTCCCAAGCTTCTTTGGGTTTATCAATTGATTGAAGGTGGAACCTTAAATCAATAGAGATGGACATTTTGATTAATCCATGTGCTTCGTCATTCATATTATCCCATTTGGCTTTCTTATCAGCATTAGTGGGTGTTGTTTCCTTTCCCAAGGTAATCCGGTACAAGCCTTTACTTTTTAATAAATCCTCCATATGGGATTTCCATTGGAAGTAGTTGGTGCTAGTAAGTAAGAGATTACTTGTAGAATCCATATTAAATATGTATATAATACTAATTTAAAAACTAAAACTGATGATCCGAATGGAAAGAGCTTGAAAAGTTATGTGGTTTAAAAAAAAACGGCACTGAAAACGAACTTTGGATGTGAGAGTTATGCCCTTTTTAAAAAAGGCATAAACGGTAACCAAAGGACCACGTGGTGGTGTAAGTTGTTTTATGAAGTGACCCACTTTTATAAAGAGAAGTGGGGCTCACTTTTACAAAGAAAATATGCATGCAAAATAAATAACTCTAAAATAAAATATCAAAGCTACTTATAGTGATTCACTTTTATACTTGAAGTGAAATACACTTTACAATTTTATCATGAACTTTTTCAAAAAAAGTAACAAAAGAGACACTTGAACTCAAGACCTCTTACTTAATAAGGCAATTTTTAACCAAATGGTCTAGAAAAAAATATTGTAATGTTCAGAATGAGGATTGGGGGTGTTTTTTTTGTTGTCGTGGAAGACGACCTTGGAGAGCATGCTAAAAAAAAACTCTTTTCACAGAAGAAAAAACTTTCGCTTCTCGATGACAACAAGGGTTAGATCTCGGTTAGCTTACTCAGAATATGCACATTTTCCTATATGTTTCTGATTTTCTGAGATCGCATAGGGTGTTGGGAAAATATCATATGCAGATCTAAAAGAGTAGCAACCCAAAATAAAAAATACAAAACCGAAATAAAACCAAAATACTTCTCTGCAAAAAAATTAAAAAATGCATATTCAAACTTTATACCTCCGAATCTTACTGTAATGGCCATATCTTGGGCAAACAGAAACCTTTTCGAGTTAAAAAAAAAAGTGTTCCTGAATGAAACAAGTGCTCCAGACACAATGGAATATTCCTTTCAGCCCATAAATATATGAAAATGACAGAAAATTGAGATGAAGCAACTCAACTTCACAATCTTGATTTACAACAAGAGCGGATCTTCAAATAAGCTTTGATACCATGTTCAACAACACAGGTATTCCAAGAAAGGATGAAGACATTCAGTAACCACTCACATAACCAGATCAAAGATTAACACACCGATGTTTTCACGTGGTAAAACCCCTACGGGGAAACATCCACGGCCCCAGCCAACGCAACCACTTGGAGCAGTTTATTAATGCAAAGAAAAATATTACAGAGAGATTTTACAAGAGACTTTCTCACAATCGATCATCGGAAAATGACCCTCCATGCTCTTTAAATAGAGATCATGGACCAATCAGGTGTTAATCCATGAATCAATGGTTGTTAAAATCAATAAGAGTATGAACCGTCGAATCACTCTATGTCGGGAACATATCGTGACCGTCAGATTTCCTAACTACAAATGCATACTAATGCATAATAAATAAACACACTAGAAAACACACTTTTACCTAATGACACAATACACCAAGTAGATCTTAACTAGCTCCTAAGTGTCTAAATATCCTAACAACCCACTGTTGAGAGTGATGAGCAACACGGTCTAAGGATAGGAGGTTTGTGGAAGGTCTACACACAGTTGGTGGTCTTCTTATGAAAACATAAGTACCATTTCTATGTTAATTTGTATGATGTGTATCTTGTACATGTGTTTATATTTATAAGAATTGCATGTGTTGTTGTAGGTATGTTTTACTGTTAATTTTGCATAAATCTTTGTTGTAGCAGAATGTTATGTCTATTGAAATTTATATTATAAATGTATGTTAGCATAAAGTAGATGTTGCTTTCAAGTTATTAAGTATGGTATTTTCCACAAATTAAAGTGAGTCTTTTTGTAAGGTGGCATGGTCCAAACCTGGAATGGATGGGGATGCTACAAATTGGTATCAGAGCTCAAAGTAAGTGGTTCTAGGTGGTAGCATGACATGGCTTTGGAATTCCAGGTACACTACACATTTGATCCAGAGCTCAAAAATGAGCATGGTTACAATCATTGGAAAGCTTTGGATGAGAAAAACCAATCTATGAATTCTAATTGGAGAAACAAAGTAGTTGGAAAAATAAAAAAAATTGACACCCCATCAACCTAACTATAACTAGGGGGTCAAGTGAAGTTACATTGTTAATATACCAACAGGAAACTAATTACATAAAAATGAAATAACATTTTGATTTTTAATTGAAAAATTCTACCAAAAATTCAAGAAATATTTCTTTATGTTTTCAAAACTTTGTCAAATTGTTTTTCGATGTACAATCTGAGGCATAACTAATAGACTAAAGCCAAAAATTGTATGACCACACAACATTAATAATTCCATATCCTTGTTTCAAGATTCCATCCACATAATAAATATACTAATAATTAGTAGAGTGCCACAATAATAGTTACTAGAATGTCATTCTAGGGTTGAGATCTAATTTGCAGAAATAGTTGCAAATTCATGTTACTCCTTATAGCTATCAACACAAGTTTCCTTCCCACATAGTCATGGCTTTGCTCCAAAAACTTTGTTTTTCCTCATAGTCCATTGTTTAGATACCACATTGGCATTCAATTGCTTGTGAGTTTTCTATTTGAACTGCTACTACTAAGCTTCCCTTTTTAGCTGAACTACTATGCTTTTCTTAAACCAGTGTACTATGATATTTATTTTTTCCCCTTTTAACATAAATACTACATATTTTTTAAAATTATTCTCTTTTTCATAATTCCATACTAATTCATCTACAAGAAAATGTCATTTTGTTGACACTTACAAGCCACTTTCATTAATCATGCTAAGATATCGATAAAATGACAGCCTAATGTGATTATTTTTAAACATTGTTGTATCAATGTTTGGATTGATAGAAGCAAATCATCAATCCCATCACAATTATACAACATTTTTAAGCATTTATATATTGACATCGATGAGTGTTTTTTGTGGAGTTACAAGCAACTCTGAGGCAAACAATGACACAAAGAATTTATGTCAAAATTAACATCGTAATAAATGTTAGTTTTTTATCCCAACTGTACTAGTGAACTCATTTTGTATATACACATATTTCTTTGTATTGAATCTTGCAAATGGTTGAGACTACTTGGTCCATTCTTAAGTAATCATGGGTGCTTAAAGGTTTATTTGTTATAGTGAGAAAATAATTATTTATAGAAAGGAGTTTTGTAAGGTAGCTAGAGAGGTAGTGGGGGGGCCTAGAGGGCCCATAGTGATAATAGTGGAGGTCATTCAATGTAAGGTGGACTAGGTCCACTATATTATTAAATAAGACCCACTATGGTAGTTAAATATAATAAATGGGTAATTAGATATAATAAATGTAAGAGGACTTCTTAGAAGGTTCTACTTCTAGAAGATTTCTCCTCTAAAATGTTCTTAGGTGATGGTAGAACTATATAAAGGGGTTCAAGCAATGTAATGAGACATGAAAATAAGTATTTTATTTGGAGCGGTAGCTCAATAGGAATATGCCCCCTCGAAGAGGCAAGTGAACAGGAGAGGCTCCCTTCCATAATAGGATCCATTGTATGGTGTTTCCCTACCTCAAGGGTTTGGTAATAATAAAGTGTGGTTTCTTCGATATTGTTTGTGGATATATTGTGTGTTCATTATTTGTGGTGATTATATTGGTATATCTATTCAAGTTCTTAAAAATTGGTATCAGAGCACTTTCCTTGGGCAGACATTGTGGGCAAATATTTTTTTATTTTTGCAGATTTTTTTTTCGGAGAAGAAAAAAGAGGGCCGCGACATTCTTGAAGTTTTCAGTATATTTCTATGTAAAATTTGTAGAAAAGGGTTGTATATCTGATTTATTCTCAGAAAAACACCCAAGTTAAAAAAAAAAATCGTCCGAAACGGAGTCCGGGAAGTCAAGATATTGAAGTTTTAAAATCTGTAATTTTTCAGGGTTTTTTCCACGAACGGCGGCGCGATTTGTTTTTATTTCTGTAGCATTTGGAGGCCAAATTTTCTCAAAAAAATTAAATATCTGAGTTAATCTCACAATTTCACCCAATTTCAAAAAAAAAATCAGCCGAAACGGAGTCCGAGAAGTGAAGTTATGAGCATTTTAACTTCAACAGTTTTTTAGGGTTTTTTTCAGAAGAAAAAAAAACGCGATTTTCTGTTGTAACTTATTGTTCTATTTTTTGGGGTTTTTTCATGACGACTGCGGGACTGAAAGGTTCATAGGGTGCTCAAATGACTATTTCTTCTCAAAACCTAAAAGAAATTCTTGAATCATTCAAAGCCCAATTGTTTCACGCATTGAATGACAGATTGGATGCATTTGCACATGGCCTCATAGACAGCCTCACAAACAACCTCACATATGGCCTCAATGATAGTTTTCGTAGTATTCAAGATTCATTGAATAACATGCAGGAGAGATTTCTTATGGAGGGCCTCATGGATGAATATAATCAAGAAATATATGTTTGGTATGATTTTGAGGCAGATTGTGATGATTGGTATATGGATAGTTGTCATTTCTGGGATGACAACCACTTTCATATTTTATTTGATGACCATACTCCACCTTCTGTAGAGAACATCAATGTCCCACATCAGGAGCTAGTTACCAGTGTTCAGTCTACATATTCTACAGTGGTATTATTCATTCCAGATTCTGCTATGACCCTTTTACACTATGTGGATGGATCTTGTTATTTGGATCCACATGATATGTGTCAGTCTTTGGAGCATCATTTGGAGTTGGTTATTGGGTTCCAAAATCTTCCACTGGGAGTTCACATGAGAACTTGGACATGGGACCCAGGCTTACAATGGTGGTTGGACTACTTCAGCATGGTGGATTTCCTTTCTACATGGGACCTTGGTTCTTCAGTCTTCTTCAACATTATGGTCCACAATTATCCATGGGACTCTGGTATATGGTTGTACATCAAGCATTGAGGACAACGTTTTCATAAGGGGAATGGAATGTAAGGTAGCTAGAGAGGTAGTGGGGGGGCCTAGAGGACCCATAGTAATAATAGTAACGGTCATTCAATGTAAGGTGGACTAGGTACACTATATTATTAAATAAGACCCACTATGGTAGTTAGATATAATAAATGGGTAATTATATATAATAAATGTAAGAGGACTTCTTAGAATGTTCTACTTCTAGAAAATTCCTCATCTAGAATGTTCTTAGGTGATGGTAGAACTATATAAAGGGGTTCAAGCAATGTAGCGAGACATGAAAAGAAGTATTGTATTTGGAGCGGTAGCTCAATAGGAAGATGCCCCCTCAAAGAGACAAGTGAACAGGAGAGGCTCCCTTCCATAATAGGAACCATTGTATGGTGTTTCCCTACCTCAAGGGTTTGGTAATAATAAAGTGTGGTTTTTTCTATCTTGTTTGTGGATCTATTGTGTGTTCAGTATTTGTGGTGATTATATTGGTATATCTATTCAAGTTCTTAACAAGTACCACCTCTATAAAAACAGAGGGGGTTCTTTGATCCCCACAATGATTCTTCTCATTGTTGACTCATTTTTCTCCTCAAGGAAAAAGAGATAAACAAAGACTAACTTTCAGGTCCCTTCCTCTATAAAGTGGTACTTTTGAAACTTCACACAACTTCATCATAAGTAAACCAAGGAGTGATTTGAAAACATTCTCCTCAACCACTTCTTCTTTTATATCATCTAAAAAATCAAGTATTTGTAAAGAAATATTGTCCATATCAAAAGAAGTAGATGCATTCTAAAGAAGAGTGTTAGATGTATAATAAATAACAACAAAAACTTGGTTTCACAATCATTAAAGGAAGTCCCAAATAATCCCACATCAATTAATAATATAAATATCGGTAGTGAGGCTCATTCTTATGAAGTGATCTGTAATAAGTTAAATAATATCATAGTTATCAACACCTCGAGGTACATGTGAAAGTTAATTTATTGCTAACTAAATATTATCGGGTTAATACAATATTTGATAATGGATCACATTATAGATAGATAGATAGATAGATATGTTCGTCAGATTGTGATCTAGAGGCAACTTGGAGAGATTTTTGTGAAGATGACACATGTTTAAATCTTGGAGGGCATGTTCATCCCATGCATGAGGTCTATTGGTTGTGGCTTGCATCTTAGATATATTTGTTTGGGCTTGTGACTGCTAGATGTTTCATTAGTTCATTCTTGAGCCTTTTGGCAATTATTGATTTAGCTTACTGAGTTGTGATTTGGTTACAAACCTCCCTAAAAAGAGGGACATTGCATTGAATTAGTACCAAAAACTCATCTTCTTTAATATAAAAATTCTTAAAAGGGGGTGTATTATTCCACGTTATTCAATCCAATGGGTTATTTCCTTTTGGTGTATGTGTGGAGTGTGGGGGCGATGAGGCAAGTTGGGGCTCAAGAATCACCCTCATCCTCATCCATACAATTTAAAATGGAAATATGAGCAAGCTCATAATCCTATCACATAAATATATAATAATAAAAATAATAATAGTAATAATAATAATAATCTAATTTTAATGTCACGACCAAGCCAGACACCAAATTGGTGGATGAGACCCCTTTGTTTGTGGGACAAGGGACCCCCTCCGCATAGTGATTTGACTGTTAAAGTTTATGGAGATGTACATACTTTACCTCGTTCTTTATTTGAACTTGTGACTTCCTAGGAGGAAACACATGCTCTTAACCATTAATTCCACTCAAACCTTACTTTTCTTTTGAGATTCACTCCATTGATATAGTTGCTTATGATGTGAGTGACATAAATTATTGTGAAAAGTCTTATCAATATAACAAAATGGATACATAAAACTCGTATCATAACACTTATTATTTGTTAGCATAAATATGGAGTCACTCATACCATTAGCTCACACATACCATTAAGCCTACTTCTCATTTACAAAGTTTGTTGCTCAAAACAAGAAAAGTACTTTGTTGAAATAATAAAATTAAGCATGAAGAAACATTCAATATTCATGATCTTATACAAAAATATATAAAACAAAATATTTTTTATCATAAGAAAGTATTTCAAGCGCTTATAATTTTTCCTTCACTTCGATAAAGTTAACATTGAATTGATTTTGATTTTTTATACAACTTTACTGCATGCACCTATATATTGAACACTATTATAACAAAAAGAAAATCAAAAGGAAACTTAATATTGTTGAACTTAAAGTTTATAAAACTTAGAACCTTTTTCATATACTCATTGTTAAGAACAAGAACTCCTTTAGTAATTCTTAGGAATATTTAAGATTTTATAACAAAATCATTATTAGTCCCTGCCCTTCGGGCTGCAGGAACTAATAGTAATTTTTTGGGCTGCATGGACTAATAGTAATTGGTTTGTGGTGGTTATATTAATCTATGCATGCAAATTCATGTAAACTAACCATTTTAATCAAAGTTTTTTTAAAATTATACAATTTTTGTGCTCACATTTTATTTCTTATGCTAACGTTTTTAGTTTGAGGCCTTATTTGGCCCCATATCAAGGCCCCATATCGAGGCAATAGACTTCAAAGTTAGGGAACGAGAGCCTTCAGACATAGGAAAATGTGTTTGTAAGAAGCAAAGTGAATTAATGCTAACTTTCAAGTTAGCATTAATTATAAACATTAAATGTTTAATACTTCCATAGGGCTCCCATAACTCGTTATGTTATGTTGCGATGTCTATGGTGGATTTCTTGTTTCATGATGGCAGTAGGTGAGAGTTCCACTTGGTGATTTGCATGTCATAGTTCAAGAGATAACTATCTATTTGTCATCTTCCTCCTGCCCATGCATGCATGGGTGAGTCCATTAATCTCTTACCCGGTGTGTTTTCCCTTTTGCTAAGCAGTACTCTTCAAGGAATGGGTATCCTATGCTACTGGAAGCTGTCTTTTCAAAATGGTCTTCTCTTATACCTACAAGATTGAAAAGAGAAGCAAAGTGATCATGGAATCTGTCTTCTCAAACCAGTCTTTGAAATCCATATATAAGAAATATAAAAATAAATCTCTACGTCTCACAATCAATATACAAGAGCTGAAGTGGAAGTGTGTGATATAAACTGAGCAAAATAGAGTGAATATTGATAAGAAGATCAATGCAGAGGTAGATTCTTAAGCTTAGAAAGAGAAAGTGTGTGATAGAAGTTGAGAGAAATAGAGCGAATATTCACAAGAAGATCAGTGTGGAGGTGGATACTTAATATTAGAAAGAGCAAAAGAGAGAACACTGCCATCGAATGCTTCATTACATAGTTGTACCTGCAATATTGAAAAGAGCATAGTGACAATAGAACCTGTCTTCTCAAACTCATTCTGCCTTCAAGAGTGATCATGTTTCTCCACGTGTATTCTCAAACTAGTCCTCTTCTACTTGCAATTTTGAAAAGAGCAAAGTGACAATAGAACTTATCTTCTCAAACTCGTTCTTCCTGCAAGAGTGATCATGTTGCTCCATTTTTTTCCTTTCACTAACAAATTTGAAAGAAAGAATTAATTTTCTAATTGTCATATGATTGATATGGTCAATTTTGTGTTTGTCATTAACAGATTTGAATGCATTAGATTTTCTATCTATCATTTCTAATTGTGATATTTTTTAATGTTTGTTGGACACACCTACCACACTTAGAGGGGGGGGTGAATCGGTGTGGGGATCTTTTTCCCAAAACTTCCCTCTTACACAAAAACTCCTTAGTTAACATTCAACATTTGCTCATTACTCATTGTTTTCATTTATAATCAGTTATATGTGAATGCATATCAGCAACATATATCAGCAATATATCATCAACAAATCTTCTCCACAAGGAACACAAAGAACACAAGATGTATGTACATTTTTTCTTTTTATTATGGACTTCAATCCAAGGGGTTTTTCAGCAACAACTGAATAGAGTACAACTCTACAAGAGAACCAGCTCTATATGAAATACTTAGCTTACATTCTCAGCACCAACTAAGATGAGGCAACCATCTTCAATAGATATCAATCTGTCAACATAAACAAGTGCATCAACCATGCACCAACAAGTGCCAAACAACCTATAATCAACCTGTACCATAAACAAGTGCATCCAACCATGTACCAAGTATATACCAATCATGTGTCAAATACTCATCAACAATGACTCATCAATATGTACCAACATCATCAAATATACACCTCATGTTTGTGCCAACTCATCAACTGTTTGTCTCAACCATGACTAGTTTTGGATTAGTCAACAACCCCAACTTGAAATAATCATAACTTTGTACCTTTAATGAATAAATATATGAAACTGATACAAAATGTTCTTCCATGTGTTTTATGCAATTCCTTCGGGTGGCACTACTTGGAACCTCTCAGAAAAGGTGTTATAGAAAAAATGGCATACCTTGCTGAATTTTGGCTTATTCTAGAGAGTGACCTTGTAGAGCATGGCCCACACAACATATTCATTGAATTGATATGAAACTGTTACACAACATACTAAATCCTATACCCTAACCAACACATTTGGTCTCACTGAATTTGTATCTTTTAGGAATAATTTATGACGTTTTTACCCGAAACACCTGTTTTTGACTAGTTTGAGGACTAGCCACAAACCATATTTTCCACGGAGTGTAACTCCCAAAACACAATGACCCACAAGATGATTTTTTTACCACAGATACTTGGGTGTGTTTTCTCAATGGCATAGCAATTTCATGGTCTAAAGCATTATAGAAAAAAAAATTATAGCGAAAATGGTGAGATGACCTGTAAATAACATACCTTAGAAAGCATCATCAAAATAATTTATCCTCCCTTCAATTCCGGCCCTCTTTTCTTCACCTTCCTT
>ML789629.1:446934-461469 GCA_009831015.1 Picea engelmannii | reverse complement strand
TCGATGGTTCTATGCCTCTACTACTACTTGTGATCTGGGCTTCCCCGAAATTCTTAAGGAGTTGTCCCATTTCTGTCAGTTCCTTCTTCATTTTATCCTTGTGGTGCATGACATGATCGAAATCCTCTACGAGGTAGTCTTGGACCATTCTAGAAATCATCTCTCCATCATCCTTTGTGATTTTATAGTCCGGTGGTGGCCATTTTTCCTTCATTTTCTTGCGTGCACCTGCTTCCTGTACCGTTGGTCTCTTAGTTCCCCCCGGTTCCTGTGTGATGGGGTTTGATGCGGTTTCCTGTGCTCCGTCAGCCAGTTTATGCTGTCCATTGGTCGGCTAAGTGGTTTATGTCCTCCCCTTCTGGGTCCCTGGCTGCTCTGAGTCATTGTCTACCTGAGTTGACTTGGTTTGGCCCATTCTTCATTTCTTGGGTATTAGGATTTGTGGAGGCTATGTTTTCACCTATGAAGCCCCTTATATTGTTTGTCCCGGTACTTCTATGGGTAATGTTGGAATCCTCCATTCACCAGGATATTCATTGATGATCACATCGATATCTCCCTTGGTGACACGGTAGTGCATATGTAGCCATTGTTTATCTAGGTCCTGCCTTGGTTGTATCCACATGGCTTTTCGCCTAGCCCATAAATTGGCGATGCCCCCATATCGTGTGATAGCCTCTGGTGTTATTCTCCATGCTCAATTGATGGCTTCCTATATCTCCCACAGGTAAGATTCAAATACAATTCCATTCTCCCTCTTATGCTTGGATAGTGGCGCGGATCTCAGGACGCGATATCTTGCTCCTCCTGGCTATGGTGTGGTACAAAAGATGGCATTTTTTGGTTCTCGCCATCCCATGAAAGCTATGAGAGTGATCAACCATGAGTAATGAAATTCCATACCTACGTCCTGCACATCTTTGCAGTCTACTTGGAACAAGTTTGATAGGTATGGCACCCATCTCATGGAGGCGCCTTCTGCGCACTAGGCTACAACAACAATGACTCATGTTAGTACTTCGTCTTTACAGCATTTTCTTAGCAGTTTGCAGGCTAAGATTTTTGCGCCCAATTGTGTCGTGGAATTGTTGATCTGTTTGATTATAATGCCTCTTGTTCCCGTATTGGTGCCATATTTCTTCTTCATCTCTTCTGCCAATTTTTTTTCCTTGGACTTATCGTCCAGAATCAACGCGGGATCCATACCCCAGGTGGGTAGGCCTGTTATCTGCGCGATAAGTTCGATAGTTATGGGGGTGGGTTTGTCCAGCCATACATCCCCTCCATGTGTAACTGCTAACATTTGCTTGGTGCATGCCGATGCATATTGCCCTCTTCCAAAGTGTGGTATATTCAGCAATCCTAGAATTCTTGTTCTGTGCAATCCAGTTTTCCACTGGTGTGGCTGAGTGATGGTTTCTCCGAGTTGGTTCACGACTTTTTTCTGCATAAAGACCTGTGGTGCAAGCTCTGGATATTTTTTTTCATCTGCTACATCATGGTCGGAATACTTGAGCTTCCCATCGTGACCCAATAGTTGTGGGTCCACCTGTACTCCCTCAGGTATGTGAGGTAGCACAATCTGCAACCAATTTCTTTCGAGGTGAGATCAGTATCTGAACTCGATCCTCTAGCTGTGTTGGTTGGCTTGAAGTTCCAACAACTCTTGGTTGTTCCCCTGGCATCCACTCTAGACACTCCCAGGTAGTTCCAGTGGTCTCCTCTATTGGGTGACCTAATCCAGGTGCTTGCATCTCGTCTGGTTGCTCCTCTACTCCTGGATGTTGTGTCGTTTCATTCACTTCCATGGCTGCTTCAGTATGTTTCGGTGGTCTTTCCTGGTGGGTTTCTTCTTCTTTGTTATGAGGCTCATGCACAGCTGTTGGTGTATCCTGTTCCATGGCCTCTATTTTTGGTTGCAGAATCACCTCTAGTATTGGTATGAACTCTACTGGGATTTCCTCTGGCGATAGGATTTTGTCAATATCGACAATCTCCGATGGTTGTTGCTCATTTTCTTCTAGTAGTCCTCATGACCTAGTCTGAACCCTAGTTGATCTAGCTATCTAGCCTAGTTCTATGAGCTTCGGTGGTTCCATAATTGTGTCTGTCGAACGTTTGTTGAGTTTGAATGGCTTTGGTGAGCTCTGTGGTTTCACTCTGTTCATTCTAGTTGTTGTTACTCTTTTTTTGTTCTCATTTCGCAAATAAACTAACTGCTTATGTGCTCGTGTGTTATATGGGCTCATCATGAATCTTGTCGAGGACACTTCCTCCATAATGAAATTAATGCACCATAACTGTGGGTTCAATGCATCGCAAGTGGTTTTGTACTTGCCATTACGCATACTCTATCATCTCTAGTTGGTGTGTTTAATGTGACATCCCATCCATCCTTGACTTTCTTTAACTCCGCCTCATGTTGTCCTGTCAGCCTGCTTTTGCCGACTTTCCTTTTCCCACTTGTTTCCTTTTTCGATACGGTTGTTATCATTTCCCTTGCTAGCTTCGTGTTTCGTATGCAGCTTCGTGTTTTTTTTTGTTTTTTTTACTGCGTGGTGGGTGGTTGACTGTCCTTATACAACTTCAATTGGCTCCCATTGATCATTCCTCTGAGGTCTGCGCCTGCTAGATCTCTTAACTATACAGCTCCTCTGTCTGTGATGGATTTTACCTTGTATGGTCCTAGCCAATGCATTCTCATCTTTCCTAGGTGTTGCAATGATTTACTATCGTAGAGCAATACTAGATATTCTTCCTTGAACCCATGTGCATGTTGTTTTTCCTCTAGTTGTCACTTTCCTTTGTGCACGCTTTCTTGCATGTGCGCGTGCTATTCTTTTTCCAGTTGTTACTTCAGTTTTATGCACTCTTTCTTTCCCACGATCGTTCTTCTTTCCCCTTCAGCCTAGTGCCAACAAGTATCTTGTTTCAATTTCTTCTTTCCTCTCAATTTCTTCTTTCGACATTTTAAATTCTTAAAGTCTATTCATGAAAGTTGGTTATTCTTTCATAACTTAGAAATTTCACTGTCTTTCTCCATAAGTTATTTATTTGTTGATTTAGTCTTCTAATGTTTTGTGATTTCCCTTTTTAAATGATCAACTTCATTAGTGAGGTTCTTGTTATCATTTTCTAATTCGCATTTGTCAACAAATTGATTCAAATTTTCTATTTGAAGTTTCTCCAATTCTCTTTTCAATTGTTCACATTCTCCCTTAAATGTTCATTCCATATTGTTAATCCAGAGCATTTTATTGTCTAAAATCCCTTCTTTTCCTTTAATTCCAAAAATAAAAAATCATTGACGACTTCAATCTCACAATCCTTTCTATATATTTCTCTTCCCTTTCTTAAATATAGACCACTTTAATATTTCTTTAATCTACCAAGGTGGCTATTCCAATTTTAATAACACTTTCAAATTAAGAACCTTGCTAGAGATTGCTCCCCTAATTTATGAACTCGATTTTTTTTTGTTTTCAAAAGGTCTCTTTGTTTTTCTTAAATTATTTAGCTGGTCTTGATTATTTTAACTACATTCAAAATATTTCCACTCTTTCTCTTCATGTACTTTACAAATTTTTTATTAAACCTTTAACTATTTATAATGTTCAAAATTCTCATCTCCCCTTTCTTCAAAGGTTGGGACTAGGTAATTATTTTCTGAAAGAATACTCTTTAATATATTATGATTTTAATATTTCTTGAAAAATAGGGTGTGGTTGATTAATTATTTCCTATATTGTTGTTTCTTATTCACTCATACAAATTACCCAACAATGATTGGATACCACTATTCTTTTGGAAGAAAAATGTTTGAAATATCCAATTTAGAATGTGAGCATGCTTGTATGAGTGTGTGGTAATTTTATTTAAAATTAATAAAATTAATTAATTATCATAGGGAATCACGTGCACTTCAGTCAGAGCATTGTTACTAGTTCATATTACTGGAATTCAGACATAAATACGAACCATATAAGCTAAATACAACCACTTCCAAACTACATAAGATGGATACGACCATTGTCACTTCGATCAGAGTGTCACAAATTCCATCATGGTTGTTACAAGGAAAAACACTCTATGGCATGGGTTAAAACACAACAGACGAAAATGACTGCAGAAACCAACTCTAATCCCAAGTATTCTATATAAACAAATATGCTAACAAGGAAAGATGAAGAGCCTACCTCGTCCAAACATTCGATGAAGTCCACCGTTGAGCACTTGAATCAAATCTATACACCAGTAACTTGTCCTCAACAACCAAGATATGCAAGCATATGGTGATAATATATAAATTTAGCACATATAATAGCATAATCCATCAATATTCATAACAAATATGCCCATGGAATAACAATTCAAATATTTGCAAGACATTAATTGGACAAGAAAAGAGTATTTCTATTAAAATGTAATCAACAAAAGTATATGAATGACAAACTTCCATGTCATCACGTTCAGAACCGAGAAACTAAGTCCCTTCCAGTTGGGCCTCCACCACTTCAATCCTCCACCAATGGAAAGCTCATATAAGAGAGACAATAGGGAAGAGCTTGGGGGTTGAACAATGTGTTCAGAATTAAAAGGATAAAGGGATGCAGACTCAATATGAAGTGAATAATTTCTCCAGAGTAACTTTTCTCTCAAAGTTAATTTTTTCTCCTCTTCTCCACAGCTTGGATATGGCCCATTTATAGCCTTCGAATGGAACTGAATGGATGAGTCGAAATGTTTCTAGTATATGGAAGGTCAAGGATCATGGATGTTGTGACGTGACATGGAAACCCAACACCATTTTTTTTAATTTTGGGCACAAAACTCGATGTACGTAGTCTGTAATGGTGCAACCTGTGTATACGCATGTTGTATAGTTGTTGGGACGCGTATATGTGGAAAAATATGTTTTTTATCTCTGGGATTTGCAAAAAGGGGACTTCAAGTCTACATAGGGAAATGGAAAAGACCTTCTGAGAAAGTTGCATGGGGTGAGGAAAATATTGCTATAACAGATGCCCCCTAATGTGTGAGGTCGGAGGAATATCTGCAATGAACGAAATATATTATAATTCTCAGAAGTAGAGTAATGCAGACCCAGTTGGACGAACTAGTTTCTCATAAGAATATTACAATCCATAATGACTTTGTGCACCTGGATGCCAATTTGAATTACACTACAGATCCATGTGGAAATATACCAAACAATTGTCTCATGGCCATGAATAGGCAATACAAGTGTAGATACATGCCATAGGTTGTCATAGTCATGAACAAGGCCCAATGAAAACCAATCTCAAAATCAATCTGAAGATACCTGTATACAATGGAGTACAATTTGATCTCCCATGATTATTGAAGTCATATAGGTATTGGTCCAATGAATGATAGCAACAACTCAAGAAAGTTGTGACTATGAATTGATGTCTTCAAGTCTTCTACATGATCTACCAAAGGTGAAAGTCTACAATATGTGAATAAAGGAGTTGATATCGAACATAATGAGACTTCGTTTGATTACCATTCATTAAGGTATACCATTAACAAATGCAAGACAACCTACCGATAATGAAAGTAGGTATCAAGGCACTGAGTACATTCTTGCAAGTGTGAATAAAGGTGTTGAGGTCAAACACTTGAAGAATCCATCGATCAAGAGACATTTATGTATTCCCAACTGTCGATGGAAAGAGAAACTGCCACTGATGAGTATAAGCCTATGATTACTCATAGGACTCTAGGCCTCATTTCTAGAATCGATAGGTTGAAGTTGATGGAAGGAGACCCACTAAAAGGAGAGAATTAAGTAATCTCTCATTAGTCAGCATGAGGTACAAAGAAATATCTTGATGATTTGGAGGAACTCAGATGAAGAACATGTTCACAAACCAACGACCCTGTGCATTTTTTGCATGTACTAGATGCAAGCAGTGCATGAAAAAGACCCTATGAATAGAAGCCAATAAGGAAAACTACAAACAAAGGAGAGGAAACCACCAATAAGGTTAATGGAATCCAAGACACTGCATGAATCCCAATGTGTGAATATATTTCTTGTTGTCAAACACAAGGGAAACCACCCAATTAACAATCGATGAGGAGATGTCAACTGTTGGGTTCAAGGTTACCTACCCATGATGAAAGTAGAACCAAGGTGCATGATAGGACTACAAATTCATGTAAATCTAAGACACACTGAGGGTATGACCAACATGAAAATTCAATAGTTATGAGAAATGGATGACATGGATTGATAGACATCCTTTGAACAAGAGCATGAGACATATGGAAGACTCTGTCATCATAGAATCAATGATGAAACTTTGTGATGCAGGAGGCACCAATCAAATTCTACATAGGGACTGGAAGAGTAATCAGTCAGAGGAGTAAACTCTAACTAATGAGCTCACCTTTCTAAGGTCATGCTAAACCTAAAATTTGGATGAGAAGTGGACTCAAAATTTTGTGCTCTATTCAAAGGTGACACAACTTCTTCCAACAGGAGATAATATTCTTTTCCCACCCATCTTTTTTGTTTTTTCATAGACAAATGAATGCTATGATACAGAGGAGGAAACGAGTGTTGCGAGTAAGAAACTAGTTCGAACAGTGGAACATATCTATGCTCAATGCAAGTGGGTGCATGTCAGATATGGACACTCAGGGGAATGTTTCCTCATAGGGTACAGGGTGTCAAGATACAAAGAAAATAAACTAGGCTTTGCTTGGTTGATGATGCAAACTGCTGAGATAATAGGCTTATAATGTGAAATATTGAACCAACAATAGGCTCAATACTACAAGCAAGAGAATGAGATTCAATTACAACTTAACTCTAAAGAATGTTCTTTTTCATAAATTTAGTCCCCTAGGCCCGAAAAATTATAAAACAATACCCAGGAGAACTCTTCTAGCCACTAGTGACTAGAGTGTTCATTTTTTCAAAATTACTCTACTTGGTCCAAAAAAGGGTTAAACTTACACCAAATAGACATCCTTTCAAATCCAATTTACGAGTGTGAAAGATACAAGTTGACTCGGCAATATTTTTTCTTTTTGAGAGAATCAGAAAAGAGATTAAACAAGACTCAGGGATGTTGTTCTAAGCATCATATCATGGGGGAGGACAGGGCTCCCGTGCAGGACTTCTATCAAAAGTCAACAACTCACATATAGCCGACACTAACTTAGGAAAACCCAAATATTTCCAAGTCGAGGAGGATAAAATACTTGCAAGGATTACCTTATCTACAATATATCGAAGAATTCCCCTTATCTGGAAGGGTATAGAAGAAGGAATTTGAGGTTATACAAGATCATTCCAATCAAAGGAAACCACCTTAGGAATTGGGGGGGTCTTACTCAGAGAGAGTGGAATGTTCCCTTGTTTAGAGGGCACAGGACTAGAAATGCTAAGGACATGTTGGGAAGACGCATCATCCCCCAAAAGAAGAGTGTGATTGATCAAATATTTCATCGGCAATGTCACTTCCTTAGACTTGTCACTCTCCAAGAGATGAGTGGAATCGACCGAAGATTGCATCAGCATGACCACTTCTTCAATCGTTGGTTGAATAAGATGCGAGACAACAAGGTCAAGAGATGCATCACTCCCCAAAAACAGAGTAGTGTCGGATGAAGATTGCATCGACATGACCACTGTATCAACCAAAGAAGGACTAGAATGTTGGGAAACCAAAGAAGACTCAAAACCCAAAGGGCCCTTAGGAAAGAAACACGTTTCTTGTACCACAACAGTAGCAAGGAACAAATGAGTAAGGTGATATCCTTTACAAAGATTACGTCTTATACATCTAGGCTTCTCAATCATATGAATTCCCCCAGCATGACTTGCAGTGGTTGGTGACATGCTCCCAGCATGACTTACAGAGGCTAGTAGAAAATATCCAACATGACTTGCAGATGTTGGTGATGAATTCCCAACATGACAAGCAGAGGTTGGTGACAAACCTTCAACATGACTAGCAGAGGTTGATGATGAACCCCCAACATGACTAGCAGATGTTGGAGATGGATCCCCAACATGACTAGCAGAGGTTGGTGATGTATGTGCAATGTGACTAATATTGACTAGATTTTTTCCCCCGGCATGACTTGTGGCGACTGGTTGCATGTCTTCAACATGACTTGCAGAGGTTTTTGACCTATCTCCAACATGACTAATAGAGGTTGGTGATATAATGCCAGTATGGCTTGCAGTGATTGGACTTGTGCCACCAACATGACATGCAGCGGTTGCTTGTTGGTCTTCAACATGACTTGCAAAGGTTCTTGACCAATCTCCAACATGACTAACAAAGGTTGGTGATATAATGCCAGTATGACTCACAGTGACTGGACTTGCAGCGGTTGGTTGCAACATTTGAGACCAAGGTTCCGGGAAAGACTGGTTTTGAGAAATTGCAGGCCAGGAAGGGTTATGATATACAACATGGCCCTGTCTAGCAAGAAAGCATCCTCCTCCAAACTGATTCATAAATTTTTGTAAGGGAATTGCCACAAAGGAAGTTTCTTGCAAAGAGAAAGCAACATGACAAGGGTTACTCATGTGAGGATATGTGTTTCCCCCATATGAAGGGACTTCGTGAAGGGGGTTGATCATACTATAAAACTGACTCCCCCTGGATGAAACACCAGAGGACAGATGGAGGTCCTCCATAAGAAAAGCATTCATACGAAATCGCATAGCAAAAGACAAATAGATGGACAAGATGTCTGCCCATTTGATCACTTCATCCTAGAAAAGTGAATCTAGGATTGGATCCATAGGAAGGAAGATTCCAACCTCCTACCGTAAGACTTGGTTGAGGGATATGACTCCCACCAAATGAAAAGGGAGAAAAAGAGGCATTGTGCTTCCAGGCCCAAAACTAGGATTCACATAAGGTGATGAGAAAGAGGATGGCAAGTGTGAAGACATGTCTAGCATACCAAGAGAAAAATTATTAGAGGCCCAAGATATTGGTTGAGTTTCATGATTCGGCATACCACTCAGAAATACAAAAGGATTTGTCCCCATGGAATGAGAAAATACCATGGGTTGGGTAGCGCTAACTGAGGGAGTCACAGGGGCTCCACTAACGATAGAAATGAAAACTCGCGATGCAATACAAAATCCTAAGGCCAACTAATAATCAGAGAGAACACCAAAGTAAACCAAAAAAGCCAATGTACACAAACAAGATATAGTGGTTGAAAAGGGGCCTCTCTCACTAGAGTAAGTATGTCTCTCCCAAGAGGGGCCTGAGACTCCCTTCAAAAGATCGAAGGTATCAAAATGCGTTATAAGAGCCTACATGGGCTTAACAACGTCTTTGGTTAGATCCCCCCATAGAGGTAATCCTCCATAAAGGTTGTGTGTTGTTTTACCCTTATCTGACTCATGGTACCTACAAAACAACCCCTGCAAGTAACCTATGTGGCTACCTATGTCAAGAAACTAAAGCCACCATGATATAAACAATGTGTAGGTGAACAGTCATAAGTTAGGTCCACCATATGTGTAGGGTAACAAAGCCCGAAATCTTGAAAGCATCGCCTCTCATAGAGGTAAAGGCACTAGCAAGACCCCGGATACAAATAGATCCCCAAAAATATCTCTTACGCTAAGAAGGTATTCGAGGGATATCTCTTCAACCAACTTCACGTGACCTCGTGCTTAACTCCAGTGTGAGCAGAGCCTCCTGACATCACCAATTATACAATGTATTTCACCACACCCTTAGTCAGACACATATGTTGAGTTTAATATCCTTGGAGAATTTTGCTCACAAAATCCTATTCCAAGGCTCTATATATTAAGCTAGTTTGTCTACCCTGGAAAATAAAATCGTTTCTAATCAATTTTAAATTTATTATCATTATTGTTAGTGGCTTTGTTTACTCAAAATATGTGGTTGTGAAACTGATGATATTATGACTCAACAAGCAAAAGAAATGAATATGAATATAATGCAAAGTCCCAACTTCAATTCTCAACAAATGATAAGGTTTTTCAAAATGCAATTTTAAATTCAACTCTATGATTTCAAATATGATGCAATATTTCCATACATATATCACAGTCAATGATAAGAACCCAAAAGATTAAATTCCATGATGCAAAATGTATATTTTTTGTATTTTCAATATAAAGGAAATGAAAATGCAAGGACTGAACAACAACTTGATATATAAACCCTAATTTAAGAAAAAAGAGATAAACCAATCAGGATATTAAGAAGCAAACACCCAACCCAAGATGCAAGGACAACCAATGAAACAAAAATGATGAGAAAGAAATACCACCTAAAAATTTAACTAAAGAAAGGTTTACTATCACTCTACATGCACTTAACAGTCATGAGAGAGACCCAAGAAGACTCAACAACCATCAAAACTTACCCAACAAACACCAAACTCAACAATCAAGAAGAAAAGAATGATGTACGCAACTGTTCGGGTGAAAACCGTGTATATACTCCCCTTGTAAAATGACAGCTCGCGTATGTATGCATCTGTCAAGGGAAAACTCACGTATATGTATTGAAACACTGTCAGGTTAAGGATAAGGCCAAGAAACTTAGACTCAAAATGAAAATAGGATTTCAAGCAATCATAGGACAAGAAACTCAAGATAACTGAGAGAAATCAAAGGAGAAAAATACTCCAAACCCCGAAAAGAAGATTCAATCCCCAGTATGGTTGCCAATTCTGTTATGAGGAAAATCACTCTATGGCATGGGGTAAACCACAACAGACGGAAATGACTGTAGAAACCAACTCTAATCTTGAGTATGTTATATAAACAAATATGATAACAAGACAATATAAAGAGCCTACCTCATCCAGGCGTTCGATGAAGTCCATTGTTGAGCACTTGACTCAAAGCTATACACATGTAACTTGTCCTCAAAAACCAAGATACACAAGCATATGGTGATAATATATAAATTTATCACATATAATAGCATAATCCATCAATATTCATAACAAATATGCCCATGGAATAAAAATTCAAATATTTGCGAGACATTAATTGGACGAGAAAAGATTATTTCTATTAAAATGTAATCAACAAAAGTGTATGAATGACAAAATTTTGTGTCGTCGCGTTCGAAACTGAGAAATTAAGTCCCTTCTAGTTGGGCCTCCACCACTTCAATCCTTCACCAAAGGCAAACTCATATAAGAGATACAATGAGGTTCTCCATCAAATAGGGGAAGAGCTTGGGAGTTGAACAATGTGTTCAGACTTAAAAGGACAAAGGGATGCAGACTCAATATGAAGTGAATAATTTCTCTAGAGTAACTTTTCTCTCAAAGTTGAATTATTCTCTTCTTCTCCATAGCTTGGATATGGTCCATTTATAGCCTTTGAATGGAACTAAAGGGCCGAGTCAAAATGTTTCCATTATATGGAAGATCAAGGATCATGGATCCCATGACGTGACATGGAAACTTGACACCATTTTTTAATTTTGGGCACAAAACCTAATGTACACGGTCTGTAATGGTGCAACCTATGTATACGCATGATTTATAGTTGTTAGGGAACGCATATGTGGAAAAATATGTTTTTTAGCTCTAGGATTTGCAAAAAGGGGACTTCAAGTCTGCATAGGGAAATGGAAAAGGCCTTCTGAGAAAGTTGCATGGGGTGAGGCAAATCTTGCTATAACAATGGTGTCACGAATGTATTATTCGATTTGATATCTACAACATGAATGATTTATGTGTTATAAACATTCAAAAATAGCTTTTACCTTTCGTTTCTGAAAAAGAACTTGACAACCTCGGCAGGGACTTGTTTCCTTTACAACCCCTCTTGTTAAAAATGAGTATCCCTTTTCATAAAATGATAATTTGTTTGATCAATTATATGGTGTAAAATATTTCATCAAATTTAGTTTTAAAGTGGATGTTATTAAATCAATTTAAAGTAACAATATTTTAGTAGTTAAATTGTTATAAGGAGGGGATCTCTTGTCCCATAAACAAGGGGTCACATACACCAAATTTATGTCTTGATTGATTGTAACCTTAAAAATAGATTATCATTGTTATTATTTGAAAATTTGTTTTTAAAATAAAATGGTGATTTTTTGAATTTTTTTGAATGATTAGTTATATTTTTTTCAATTAATGCACATATTACTTTGAAAAAGTTGAAAAATGTTTTTATTTCAAGTACCTTGTGTTGTAAACAATGGTATGATATTTTCATTTATGTCAACACAGTGTAGGTGATGAGATCAAATCTCGGGAGAAATAAGGTAGCAGGTCACACAGAGGCTCGAGCCTACACAAAAGAATCCCTTGTAAAGGATCGAGTTACAACATCTGTTAGATTAGTTTGGGATCTATCCTGATCGTCAGATAGAATCAAGTGGAAGGATAGGATAAGTGGACCCCATAAGACATGAAGTCTTGAAATTTATGAAATCATGAAGTAAACGTCGACCATCAGATCTCATGGAGAAAGTTTGGGTCAGTTCTCAGTCATTGGATGGAGTAGGAGATAGAAAGCTTCGGTACTCAAGAGCTTCGCCACTTCACCAATTAATGGAAACAAGTAAGAATCCCAAAAATCCCGAAGTCACAAAATAACGCCGACCATTTAATCAAGACAAGGAAAAATCTACAGTGATAGATCTATTCGGCACTTCGGTAATGATCGAAGGATGGTATAAAAGTGCCAAAATTCCGAAGCTACAAAGTAACAAAAATTCAAAATCCTAGTCAGCAAGGACACTTGGCCCAATCAAATGATGACAAGTGTCAAATACATATGGCACATAAGGTCTATGAAATTCACAAATTAGGGTGACATGTGGCACACCCACTACAGTTTCATTTCATCATAGGTGACATCAACATGCCACATCAGTTTGAGACTATAGCCTCTGGGATAACCATCTTTTCCTACTAGCAAAACTACCCGAAGCTTCGAAGGCCGAAGTCACGAATTGATGTTATCATTTTATATAAGATCCATTGGAATATCTTTTGATTGTTTGATCGAGTACAATGGAAGGATACCGTAAGGTGTACTAACAACTGACATTAAGAGGTCACCACAGTTTTATGACTTATTCGATAGGTAAACACTCCGGAGGCATTGAACTACCTCAGAGTTCGAGTAGCCCAGAGTCTCGGAGTCACGAATAGCCGAATACCCAGAGAGTGGGATCACCTTTGTACCTAAGTCTATTGTCCTAGATCCTGGACATGTGAAGGTTATCAAGCAGGGAGTGTTGATACACCCTTCGATGAAATTTTCTCTGGAAGAGTTGGAAGACTACAAAGGTCGGAGTCCCAAAACGTTGAAGTCCCGAAGTGAACGAGAACTATCCACTCAACTATATAGTAATTCATGACCGTCGATTTGTTTGAATCCTCTAGATAATCTAGGATCGTCCATCCAACAAAAGATTAAATATTGATCATCTGATCTACTAGTGAATACAATATACGCACTTCAGTGAAATGTACTCTGGGAGGATTGAATGATTGCAAAATCTAGAAGTCCCGAAGCACGAAGTACCAAAGAACCTAGTTCCAACATTGGTCACGTGATAAGGTAAATAAGCTAAAGGGGATATAAGTAAATAATCCTTTGGGCATTTGAATACAATCCCATGTAGAAGAATAGGGGTGGAAGAAGAAAGCGCTAACAGAACAATGCTTTGAATGGATAAGCTCGTGGTTTCGAGCTCCTGGTCACACGAATTTTGGTTTGAAGGGAATCTTTAGACTAATGAACCGATACATAGTCATGATTAAAGAAGAGTTAAAACATGAACATTATGAATAAAGAATAAAACAAACAAAAAAGGAAAAATGATATTATTTAAAGTTTAATATTATCATTTAAATGAAAGGGTACAATGGTTCATTGTCAAAAGACACAATGGTTCAAATTCACACCAGTTAGAAGACTATATAAACAAGAAAAATGGTGAGAATAAAGTGTCTTTGTAGTCTAGATCAGAAGATCAAAAGCAGAAACAGAGTCCAAGAAGAAGAACTGATGATACTTATGCAGTGAGGGTGGAAGGGAGGATCAAGGAAGGATTCATATCCTTTACTAAGTAAAGTGTCAAAACAAGGCATTTGGTTCTTCCTAGGTTTGGTGCCCTAAAAAACAAGGGAGTTGGTGCTTCCTAGGGTTGGTTCCCTAAAGACAAGGGAGTTGGTGCTTCCTAGGGTTAGTGCCCTAAATATAAGGGAGTTGTTTCTTCCTAGGGTTGGTGCCTGACAAACAAGGGAGTTGGTGTTTTCTAGGGTTGGTGCCCTAAAGACAAGGGAGTCGGTGCTTCCTAGGGTTGGTACACTAAATCAAGGGAGTTTGTGCTTCTTAGGGTTGGTGCCCCAAAGAAGGGGATTTTTGTCTCCAAGAGTTGGCACTCTAAAGAGGATTGATGTCCTTCACAATCTTAGGCTACTCTTTATAAAGCCTCATAATTCTTGTTAATTATATTTATATAATTGATTTTAAATGCAAGTCCATTGATGATCTATTGTGAT
>ML789629.1:432336-446913 GCA_009831015.1 Picea engelmannii | reverse complement strand
CCCCCCCCCCCCTCTCAGTATTTCAACAATTGGTATTAGAGAGAGTACCTTCAGCACAGTCTAATAACTGGAAGGTAGATCCTGAAAGAAATTGATCAACAAGAGGGAATGTCTTCCAACAAAGCACCATTGTTTAACGGAGGTGGTTATGCTCTCTTGAAAATAAGAATGAAAATATACTTGTTGGCTCTTTGTTTTGATGTTTGGAAATCTGTTGTAGATGGTTACATTGCACCAACTACTCCACCGACAAATACTACAGGAAATAATATTTGCAATGACAACTCAAGAGCAGTCAATTCCATTCTAGATGATTAAAAAATCATATATTTGTGAAGGTAATGCATTGTAATTCAGCTAAGGAAATCTGAGACAAACTGGAGGTTGTTTATGAAGGAGATAGCAAAGTCAAGGAAGCCAAACTACAAACCTACAAAGCTCAGTTTGAAAATTTGAAGATGAAAGAAGAAGAGAACATTGTTGAATACTTTCATAGGGTAGATGAGGTAGTGAACTCAATCGAAGCAGCAAGAGAGGAACTTACCGATAGACCTATTGTACAAAATATCTTAAGGTCGTTACCTATGAGATATGATGCCAATATTTACACAATTGAAGATAGACCAGAACTTGACAAACTCATAGTAGATAGGCTCCATGGAATTCTTACAGCATATGAGATGAGAACAAGGAACGAAAAACCATCAAAAGGAGAAACATCATTTAAGGCATCTAAAACAAAGATGAAGCAAGAGAAAAAGACCAATGACAAGTTATTAGATATATCTGATGAAGAAATTGCCAACTTCATGAAGAAACTCGAGAAAGGGACTGGGAAATACAAAAGAAAGATTCCTCTAATATGTTTCAACTGTGGAAAAATTGGACACTTTGCCAATAAATGTCCCTATCCTAAGCATGAGGAAAGTGATGATGAAAGAACCTTCAAATATCAGAAGAAAATAAAAACCAAAGATAAAAGAAATTTCTATAAGAAAAATAAAACTTTATTTACCCAAGAAGACAATAGTTCATCTGAAGAAAGTGAAGAAGAGGAGTCAAAGATTCTATTTATGGGAATGAAAACTCAAGATGATAATCATTCGGAAGATGAAGAAGAAGTGAACCTCGAGAAAGAATTCATTCATGCAATTGAAGAACTAAGAAAATCTAAAAAGAAAAACAATTTACTAAGAGAACAACTTCTAGAGATTGAAGAAGCTACTAAATCAAGAGAAAAGGAGGTTTCCAAAACCATTAGTGAGTCAGAACAATTGATTATTAAGTTAAAAACTCAACTCCAATAAACCAAAAGAAAAGAAGAAATCTTGAATAAAGAACTCAATGAAAAACAACAAATATGTAAGATATTGGAGGATTAAATAGTTCAACTAAAAGGGAAACTAGAAAAATAAGATATTCGGTCTAAGTTTGAAAACAACTCAAAAATCCTGAACAACATTCTTAGCAGTCAGAGATCATCAAATGATGAGACGGGACTAGGATATGATCCCTCTATAGAACAAGAAAATGACAAAATCAGCTATGCAAATGTTCTTAAGAACTCCATAAGAAGAAAATAAAATAAGACAAGAACAATACCATTGAAAACTATCCCAAATGAACAGAAATATGCACTTCCTACTAAATAAAAAGATGACGATAAGAATAGGATCATCAAAAGTAATCCCACTAACATAAATCAATATATCTTCCTTGGTTATTGTTATTGCTACAAAAAATTTGGACATAAATCAATACACTGTAAAGCTTATAGAAAGTACAATCCAAGAAATGTTCAAAGATATGAAAATAATAAGGATAATGCAAAAAGAATAAATTATAACTCCTTCTCTCCCTTACAAGACTACATTGTTGAATGTTACAAATACAACAACTATGGTCATGAAGCTAGTGAATGTAGACTGTCAAAATATGACAAAAGGATAAATATTCCCAACAATCAAAAAGTATGGAAGAAAAAGAAAATAAAGAAAACATAGTGCAATGAAGCCCTATATGAGAGAAACCAAGGATGCCTATGGTATATAGACAGTGGATGTTCCAAACACATGACTGGAGATCAAATCAAATTTCTCAAGTTAAAAAAGAAAAGAAAAGGAAAAGTAACCTTTGGAGATAATATGTTAGCCAAAATACTGGGAAAAGGCACTATTAGTTTAGGGAATAACAAGACCAAAGCAGAAGATGTAATTCCGGTAGAAAATATCAAGCCTAATCTCCTAAGTGTAAGTCAAACATGTGATCATGGTCACATACTTACCTTTGATTATCAGAAATGTGAGATCATAAAAAAGGATATTGGAAAGCTAGTAGCAGTTGCACCAAGAACATCTAGCAATGTGTACATCCTTGATGTAGATGAAGGAGAAAAATGTTGTTTAAGTCAAGAAGATGAAAGATGGCTATGGTATAAAAGGTTGGGACATTTAATCTTTGACAACTTAATCAAATCCAACAAGAAGGAGGCAGTAAGGGATCTACCAAAAGTTATTAAGCCTTCAGATTCTATTTCTAAGTATTGTCAAATAGGGAAGCAAACAAGAGTTAATTTCAAAACAAAAGAGCATTCCACAAAAAAACCATAAGAACTTATTCACACAGATCTATGTAGACCTACCAGAACTAAAAGTATTTATGGTGAACATTATTTTATGTTGATCATTGATGATTACACAAGAATAACCTGGATATACTTTCTAAAAGAAAAATTAGAAGCCTTTGACAAGTTCAAAACATACAAATCCCTTGTAGAGAATGAAACAAATCTCAAAATTAAATGTTTGAGATTAGAGAATGGAGGATAATTCACCTCTAAAGAGTTCATTCATTTCTATGAAAATCATGGTATCAAAAGACAGTTTTCATCTCCCAGGACTCCTCAACAAAATGGAGTGGTGGAAAGGAAAAAAAAAAACAGTTCAAGAAGTTGCAAGAACCATGTTAAATGAAGCCAGGCTTCCAGACAAATTCTGAAGAGATGCAATCTACACAACAATCCACATACTTAATTGAGCTCAGTTGAGACCCAACCATGACAAAACTCCTTATGAACTATGGTTTGGAAGAACAACATCTGTTAAACACTTTAGAATTTTTGGAAGTAAATGTTACATTAAGAATGATGAAGATAATTTAGGAAAGTTTGATCCAAGATCTGACGAAGGCATATTTTTAGGTTATTCACCTAATAAGGAAGCGTACAGATGTTATAATCTTAGACTACTAAAGATAGTGGAAAGTGCCAATGTAAAGATAGATGATCTAAAACTAAAGAAGAGCATATCCCAAGACATATAAAATTTTTATAAAGAATCTCAACAAGAAGATGATGATAATGAAACACAGGAAAATGAACCACATACTGATGAAGAAGACAATGAAGAAACACCCTTGCCAAAAGCTCCATCGAAAAGAGTTCAAAAGAATCATCCCGAGAGTCATATCATTGGAGATAAAAATGCAGGAGTATACACAAGAAGGAAACTCACATTTGACTCAGAACATGCAATGTTGTCTATGATAGAACCTAAATCATTTAAAGAAGTAAGCAAAAGTAAAAACTGGACAAAGGAAATGAATGAAGAACTTGACCAGATAGAGAGGAACCATACCTGGGAATTAGTCCAAGACCTAAGGACAAGAATGTGGTAGGAACTAAGTGGATCTTCAAGAAAAAACTAAATGAAAATGGAGAGATTATAAAGAACAAGGCCATACTAGTTTGCAAAGGATATTCTCAAGTAGAAGGTATTGATTTTGAAGAAACTTTTTCTTCAATAGCAAGACTAGAAGTCATTAGAATGTTCTTGGCATTTGCATGCTTCAAGAATTTCAAGATTTATCATATGGATGTCAAGTCAACATTTTTGAATGGAACTCTAAAAGAAGAAGCCTATGTTGAAAAACCAGAAGGATTCATGCTAACAAAAAATCAAGACTATGTGTGCAAGCTAAAGAAAGATTTATATGGTCTTAAGAACGCCCCAAGAGCATGGTTTTCAAGGTTAGATCAATACCTACAAAAACAAGGATATAAGAGAGGGGCTACTGAAAACAACTTATATATCAAAATTGAAGATAAAAATATGATTGTTGTGGTAATATATGTCGATGATATCATATTTGGGAGTAATCTTACTTTACTGAGAAGAAAATTTGCAATTGACATGCAAGAAGAGTTTGAAATGTCTATGTTAGGAGAACTGTCCTTTTTTTAGGTTTACAAGTCACTCAATCGGAAAAAGGAATATTTATTTCCCAAACCAAATATATCAAAGAAATGTTGAAGAAATTCCAAATGGACGACAATAAACCAGTAAATACTCCCATAGTCACTGGATGTAAACTAAACCTAGATGATGACTCACCAAAAGTAGATCAAACTATGTACATATCAATGATCGAAAGTTTGTTCTATTCAACAACAACTAGACCTAACATTATGCAGGATGTAGGACTAGTGGGAAGATTTCAATCTACACCTAGGGAAACTCATCTAAAAGCAGTAAAAATAATATTCATATATCTTAAAGGGACCTTAGAATTTGGATTATGGTATCCAAAAGAAAAACACTTTACATTAATGCATACACTGATGCAGATTGGGCTAGTAGTATAGATGACAGGAAAATCACCATTGGAGGAGAATTCTTTCTAGAAAAATGTTTGGTAGCATGGCTAAGTAAGAAACAATCATCCACATAACTATCCACAATAGAGGCAAAATACATTGCTAATGCATCCTCTTGCACAAAAGTTCTCTGGATGAAGCAAACTTTAGAATATTTACAAATAAGATATGATGATCCCATTACTATTAATTGTGATAACACTAGTGCCATAAGTATCTCTAAAAATCCAATAATGCATTATAAAACCAAATGCATCCCAATTAAATACCATTTCTTAAGAGATCAAGTTACTCAAAGAGTGGTTAAAATAGTGTATGTGGACACCAAAGAACAAATTGCAGACATATTCACAAAACCTTTGCCCAGGAGTACCCTTGAAAATCTTCGAAAGAAATTGGGAGTAATTCACATACCTCATTAAAACCATAAAAGTCGCATCAAAAGACAAGGGGAACATGGACAGGGGGAGCTTCTCCACATGGAGAGCAAAGAAAGATCCCTTCTGTCATTGTTGTCAAAGGGGGAGAAAATTGATAAACAACATAAATATTTCAAAGAAAAGGTTGCCATCAATGTCAAAGGGGGAGAATGTTGGACACAATGGTATGATATTGTCATTGATGTCAACAAAGTGTAGGTGATGAGATCAAATCTCAAGAGAAATAAGGTAGCAGGTCGCGCAAAATCCCGAGCCTACACAAAATAATCCCTTGTAAAGGATCTAGTTACAACAACCGTTAGATTAGTTCGGGATCTATCCTGATCGTCAGATAGAATCAAGTGGAAGGACAGGATAAGCGGATCCCATAAGACATGAAATCTTGAAACCTATGAAATCGTGAATTAAACAATGACTGTTAGATCCCGTGGAGAAAGTTCGGGTCAATTCTCAATCATTGGATCAAGCAGGAGATAGAAAGCTTACTCCGGAGCTTCGCCACTTCGGTGATTACTGGAAACAAGTAAGAATCCATGAAATCCTGAAGTCATGAAATAACATAGACCCTTTGATCAATACACAGAAATATCTACAGTGATAGATCTATTCAGAACTTCAGCAATGATCGAAGGATGGTATAAAAGTGCCAAAAACTCTCGAATCTACGAAGTAATGAAAAGTCAAAATCCTAGTCAACAAGGACACGTGGCCCAATCAAATGATGACAAATGTCAAACATATATGGCACATAAGGTCTATGAAATTCACAAATCAGGGTGACATGTGGCACACCAACTATGGGTCCACATCGTCATAGGTGACTTCAACACGCCATGTCAATCTGGGACTACAGCCTTTGGGATAACCATCTTTTCCTACCAACAAAACTGCCTGAAGCGTCGAACGCCAAAGTCACGAATTGATTTTAGCCATTGATCTAAGATCCACCAGAATATCTTTCGATCGTTTGATCGAGTATAGTGGAAGGATACCGTAAGGTGTACTAACAACTGATAGTAACCGGTCACCACAACTTTATGACTTATTCGATAGGTAAACACTCAAGAGAGATTGAACTACCTCAGAGTTCCAGTAGCCCAGAGTCTTGGAGTCACGAATAGTCAAATACCCAGAGAGTGGGAGCACCTTTGTACCTAAGTCTACGGTCCTAGATCCTGGACATGTGGCAGTTATCAAGCAAGGACTGTCAATACACCCTTCGACGGAATTTTCTCTGGAAGAGTTGGAAGACTGCAAACGTCGGAGTCCCGAAACGCCGAAGTCTCGAAGTGAACGAGAACTGTCCACTGAACTGCAGATTAAGTCCTGACCGTTGATTTGTTTGATGCCTCTAGATAATCCAGGATCGCCCATCCAACTAAAGATTAAATATTGACAGTCTGATCTACTAGTGAATACAGTATACGCACTTCGACAAAATGTACTCTGGGAGGATTGAATGACTGCAAAAGTCAGAAGTCCCAAAAGACAAAGTACCAGAGAACTTGGTTCCAACATCGGTCATAAGATAAGTTAAAGAAGTTAAAGGGGCTAGAAGTAAATAAGCCCTTGGACGTTTGAATACGGTCCCATGTAGAAGAATAGGAGCAGAAGAAGAAAGCGTTAACAGAACAATTCTTGGAATGGATAAGCTCGTGGTTTCGAGCTCGTGGTCACACAAATTTTGGTTTGAAGGGAGTGCCTAATGATTAAGACTCAAATTCACAACAATTTGATATTTGTAGACTAATGAATCGATACACAGTCATGATTAAAAAAGATTTCAAACATGAGCATTATGAATAAAGAATAAAAAATAAAAAATAAATCATATTATTTAAAGTTTAATATTATCATTTAAATGAAAGGGTACAATGGTTCATTGTCAAAAGGCGCAATGGTTCAAATTCACACCAGTAGGAAGACTATATAAACAAGAAAGAATGATGAGAAGAAAGTGCCTTTGTAGTCCAGATTAGAAAAGCAAAAGCAAAAGCAGAGTCCAAGAAGAAGAACTGATGATACTTATGTAGTAAAGGTGGAAGGGAGGAGCAAGGAAGGATTCATATCCTTTACTAAGTAAAGTGTGAAAACAAGGGACTTGGTGCTTCCTAGGGTTGGTGCCTTGAAAAACAAGGGAGTTGGTGCTTCCTAGGGTTGGTGCCCTAAAGACAAGGGATTTGGTGCTTCCTAGGCTGGCGCCCTGACAAATAAGGGAGTTAGTGCTTCCTAGGGTTGGTGCCCTAAAGAAAAGAGAGTTGGTGCTTCCTAGGGATAGTGCTCTGACAAACAAGGGAGTTGGTGCTTCTTAGGGTTGGTGCCCTAAAGACAAGGGAGTTGGTGCTTCCTAGGGTTGGTGCCCTGACAAACAAGGGAGTTGGTGCTTCTTAGGGTTAGTGCCCTAAAGACAAGGGAGTTGGTGCTTCCTAGGGTTGGTGCCCTAAAACAAGGGAGTTGGTGCTTCCTAGGGTTGGTGCCCTGAAGAAGTGGATTTGTGTCTCCAAGAGTTGGCACTCTAAAGAGGATTGGTGTCCTTCACAATCTTAGACTACTCTTTATAAAGCCTTGTAATTCTTGTTAATTATATTTATATAATTGATTTTAAATACAAGTCCAATGATGATATATTGTGATGATTAATAAAATAACAAAGTAAATAGTAATTGTTTAAAAAAAGTAATATTGATTCACCCCCTCTCAATACTTCAACATCTTGATACTGTTTTTATTATTTTTTTAATAATATTGCTGAAAAATGTTTTTATTTCAAGTACCTTGATAATGTTTTTATTATTTTTTTAATAATATTTTTCATGAAGTTGATGAATGAGATTTTTTTTAAATATTTTGATGAATTTATTATTATTTTGTTGATAATATTTTGATATTTTACCAATGGTAAACAAAATGTATTTTTTTTTTAATAATATTTTTCATGAAATTGATAAATAAAATATTTTTCAAATATTTTGATGAATTTATTATTATTTTGTTGATAATATTTTGATATTTTACTAATTGTAAACAAAATATATTTCTTGTATCAAATATATAAGTTTCAAAAAACTATTAAATATATTACCAATATTAAAAAAAAATGTATTTATTGAAAAGATTGTAAAATCCATTTGCTTCATCATTTTATAGCATGGTGTTTACATGGACCCTCACAAGATTTTAGTCTTGGACGATTTACCTTTTGAAATTGTTGCCAAGCTTATAAGCTTCTTGGTCTAGCTAACTTCTCTCTAAGTTTAAATTATAGATTTTAATGATATATCACAAAGCTCTTTTTAGTGATTGTCATTTATTTCCATCAAGTTTTTTAGTGATTTTGTTATTTATTTCCACCACCTATTCTATTGGGCTTGCTAATATTTGTTGTTTCTATTAACCCTTTATTTATTTGGACATTGTTTTAGTTGATGCTTTTTTCTCTATTTAGTTTAGATATTTTTTTGTTAATTTAGTTGGTTTGCTTGTGAGTTTAGTTTTGTCCCTTGCTTGTATCTAATGATCTAATTTTTTTTATTTCAAGAGGTTTTCTGCGCAAGTTCATGGGTGAGGAGATAACCTTGTCAACCAAGAGCATGCAAATCAATCATATTCACATTTCCTTGAGCCATCTTTAATTGTATACTTTGCTTTCTTGATTTCCTTTCATTTCATTTGGAGATGGCATATCCTATTTTGTTTTCATGGAGGAAATGCTACAAAAGTACAGAGAGTAGAGGTTCTGACCTATTTGTTGCTTTTTATTTGAATTTTTTTTCTCTATTCTCTTATATCTTGATGGAGATTTAGTTTAGATTAAGGTTAGGTTAGAGATCAAACCTAGTTAAGGGCCCCACTCATCTAGAATGTTAAAAAACACTAGGTGCCCTTCCTAATTGCTTAATCACCATAGGAAATGAGAATTAGTCTTAGTGCTCGTGATTTGGTTTGTGCATTAGGTTGAAAACATGGATTAATCACATTCAATTCTTTTGTTTCCAACTTTCTTTCCTTTTATACAAGTGGTTAATTAACACATTGAAACGAAATAAGAGAATTAATGTGAGTTAGTTTCTTTTCCTTTTGTTGTTTTGTTGGTTATTTTATTTCCTCTAAAACTAATAAATTTGCATTTAAGCCCTAGTTACATTAAACAAGATTAATCTTTTAATTGACTTAGTGTTTTACCTTTTCACCTAGTTTTCTTAGTTTCTTGCAAAAATGGGATGGTGAGTTCATTTCCCTTCCCAAGCACTCAAGCATGGGTTTACCTCCTTGTGGTAGTGTGGCACCTCATTTTAACTATCACACTGCAAGGTCTACTTGAACTTAACCAATGTTTATTTGGGCCTTTCATGAGCATATTGGGTGTGTATTCGGTTTTTTTTTAAATGCACCATGTGTACTTCATGTTTATTCAAGTTGTACCCATCAACACCTCATGTTTATCTAAGGTCTACCTAAGAACAATACATGTTTAATCAAGTTCTATCTAAAAATTTGCATGTGCACCCAAGGTTTATCCAAGGTCCACCTAAAACCCAACGAATCATTTGATAGCCCTACATATGCTATGTTCATTTAAATTATACTTAAGAACCCATAAGTGGACATACACACCATACTGGAAGTATTGAAAATGCTTCCAAATTTCACTGAAGTGACAAACATCCACCACCTATCCAAAGGCGAGACATAGTTTACGCTGCATGCAGACTTCACCCACCTAGAGATAACGACATTGACAACATAACCGTGGAATATGCCCCCCTTGTGGGGCATGTTGACTCCTTTGGGTAAATAACCACACGATGTAAGAATATTCAAACCTTTATGGCATTGTAACAATCACCATCTTTCATCGTCTTGACACTTGGCTCACATCTCATTGCAATAAGAAGTGCTTTATAACTCAATATGAGATAAATATTGTCATGTAGATGAGTAACACTAACGTAGATGGGCTCCAAAATAATAATAATAAAATAATAACTATAACAAAAAAAACAAACATGTCACCCACTATAAACTAATATAAATTCATTTAAACTCTAAGTGCTAAGAGAAAGCAAATATTTGAGATACAAAGTTTTTCTTAAATTTTACTGTTCAAAAATACTAAAAAATTTAGTGCCCTGTATACTTAATAAACCAAGTTTCAAAAAGTTTGCATCCTACAAAATTCAGTGCCTTGGATAATTGATAAACCAAATTTAAAATAAATCTATATTAATAATTACCACACACCCTACAAAATTTAGTGCCTATGGATAATTGATAAACCAAATCTAAGATAAATCTATATTAGTAATTACCACACACCCACATTTACATTTATGTGAGTTTTGCACGGGAATCCCATGGCCATTTTCCATGAGTCCAATACCTCTTACCTTAAGCCCATTGAAAAATCTGGGAGTTTGTAGGTTCATTTGAATACCAGTGTATGTAGAAGTCTGTCCATCTATAATTGAGATGGCAATATGTAAAAGCCAGTGTTTTGCATCTTAGAAATGAGGAATGGCAAGTGCCAACTTGTTGGTGGGTTTATGGTTTACTATGAATTGGTGAATCCCATCCACACTTGTAATTGCTTCTTATGGAACGCTATAAATGGCGCCATATTTCTAAACTCTCAAATCGGATGCCGCAGTTTGCGAGGAGTCGGAGTACCTATACATGTGACTCTAATAAATATGGTACCCTCCTGCAAGACTGTGTAAAGTTGAAAGCATTGGCAGAAGGTAAGAGGCTCCATACACGAATCTTCGTAACAGGACTGTTTCAAGACATTTTTGTAAGAAACCACCTCATCAATATGTATGCTAAATGTGGTAGTCTAGAGGATGCACGCCAAGTGTTTGACAAAATGTCAGAACGAAATTTGGTCTCGTGGACTGCTATGATTACTGGATATGTACATAATGGTCATGGGGAGAAGGCCCTGCACTTGTTTCAGCAAATGCAAATGACAAGGGCATGCGATAAGGTGAACCAGTTTACATACTCGAGCGTTGTCCGTGTATGTGCTGGCCTAGCATTGCTAGAGAAGGGCAGGCAGGTTCATTCCCATACCATTAAGACTGGTTTTAGTTTAGATCTA
The DNA here is from genome assembly GCA_009831015.1 of Picea engelmannii. Classification (NCBI taxonomy): domain Eukaryota; kingdom Viridiplantae; phylum Streptophyta; class Pinopsida; order Pinales; family Pinaceae; genus Picea; species Picea engelmannii. The sequence goes on along the minus strand of ML789629.1, from coordinate 435,722 downwards.
TTTGTGGGAAGTAGCATAGTTGACATGTATTCTAAATGTGGTAGATTAGAAGATGCATACAAAGTGTTTGTCAAAATTCCTGAGAAAGACCAGGTCTCATGGAGTGCTATGATTTCAGGGTATGTCCAGAATGAGCAGTTTATGGAGGCTCTGACATTCTTTAGGCGAATGTGTTGTGAAGATATGAAGTTGGACCATTTTACTCTCTGTACCGCTCTTGGTGCATGCGCGGGCCTCCGAGACATTGAACAGGGTATGCAAATCCATGGCTGTGTTATTAAATCTAGGCTGGATTCAGAAGAATTTGTGGGGAACGCTCTTGTTGACATGTATGCCAAATGTGGATGTATGGAGTATGCACGCCAAATTTTTGACAAAATTCCTAAGCGAAATGTGGTTTCATGGAGTGCAATAATTGCAGGATATGTACTCATGGATGACAGTGAGGAGGGTTTAAGGCTTTTCGTGGAATTGCAAAGGGAAGGCATGGAGCCCAACGAGTTCACTTTTTCAAGTGTTCTCAAAGCATGTGCTAGCCAAGCAGCATTGGAGCAAGGTAAGCAGGTTCATTCTCACATCACAAAAGCTGGGGTTGTGTCCGATGTGTTTGTGGGGAGTGTCCTTGTTGATATGTATGGCAAATGCGGAATGATTGAGGATGCATCCGATGTATTTCACAGAATGCACAGACGAAGTGCTATTTCTTGGAATGCAATGATCGGGGCATGTGCACAGCATGGTTATGGCAAGGAGGCCATAGAACTCTTTGAGCAAATGCTGCAGACAGATATGAAGCCAACTGACATCACCTTCATAAGTATTCTTTCTGCTTGTAGCCATGCAGGGCTAGTGGATGAAGGCTGCTGTCTTTTTTACTCCATGGATCAAAAACATGGCTTAATACCAAAAGCAGAGCACTATGCCTGCATGGTTGACCTGTTTGGCCGAGCTGGGCATTTAGACAAGGCAGAAAATCTTATCAACGAAATGCCATTTAAGCCTTCTGCTTTTGTGTGGGGTACCTTGCTTGGTGCCTGTAGGATTCGCGGCAATACAGAACTAGGAAAACGGGCAGCAAAACATCTAATTGAGTTGGAACCAGAAAATGCTGGAGCACATGTGCTGCTCTCTAACCTTTATGCTGCAGCTGGCATGTGGGAAGATGTTGCAAAAGTGAGGAAACTGCTAAAAGATAGTAAAGTGAAAAAGGAGTCAGGATGCAGCTGGATTGATGTCAAGAACACAACCCATCGATTTGTTGCAGAAGATTGCTATCACACACAAATGGGTGAGATATATGCAATGTTAGACAGTTTGTTTCGACAGATGAAAGATGCAGGGTACGTGCCTGACACAAACTCTGTATTGCATGACTTGGAGGAGGAGCATAAGGAACAAATTCTATATCACCACAGTGAGAAGCTCGCCATAGCCTTTGCACTGATAAGTATACCTCTGGGTGCACCTATCATAATTAAGAAGAACATTAGAGTTTGTAGTGACTGCCATTCTGCCATCAAGTTCATATCCAAGATTGTTGAGAGAGAAATCATTGTTAGGGATACCAGCCGCTTCCATCATTTCAAGGATGGCCTGTGTTCCTGTTTGGACTATTGGTGATGCTATTGTTGAGAAGAACAATTTTTCAAATATTTCAGTGACAAGGTGTGGGTTCCGGTACATTGAGTTTACTGTCAACGGGAAAAATACCACTTTGTGATTAACTGTGTCCGGATGGACAGACCAACCAAACCTTGTTGTAACAAAATTGAGCAAGTGACAATTTTTCTGGTTATTGAGAATATGGAGAGCAGTCATATCACATAAACACAGAAATGATAATTTGTATTGCACACTTACACTCAGATACATTAGGTATATATTGTTGGAGTGAGATCCAACTGATTCTAAACATGGGTGGAGGAGTTAAGAGAATATCTCAACAGACGTGCACCAAGAAACCTACAGTTTTAGACCAACATGGATGATCATACATCACTAACTCTGTACAGCTTTGTGAAACAAATATACCTGGAACAGGCATTATTGCAATTGTAGAACTTTTCGATTAAGCCAGAATCGAGAGCATCAAAAGAAAAAGATGTCAGGTAACAAGGGATGTCTTGTGGTTGATTGAATCAAATATTTGGATGCGTTTATAAGATGAGAACTGAAAACATGCCCTTATGTTTGTGTGCGGGACTCAATGTTAAGGCAAACAAGAAACAGCAAATCCCGAATTGTGCTTTTGTTCATGCGTAATTCCCTCCAGTCCAAGCCTTTGATAAAAGTCTTTATTTTGGGGGTTGGATTAGTAGTGGTCGCTGGTGCTGTTCTTCATTCGAGGTCTTGGAAGATTTTTATGCTTAGTGGTAGTAAGAATGGCTTGGCTCTATAATTCCTAATCAATGATAAATATTTGGTAACTATTCACGTTGAAACCTTGATGCTATTTCTTAAAAGAATAGAGCATAAGCAAATGTTGGGCATAATGTTATTTTACAAATGTTGATGGTGCTCATTGACTAGCACATTTAAAGTGTTGAGAAATATAGCTTGGATAAGAATTTTTGCACGGGTTTGATGTGAAAATGATGGAAGTGGTTCGAGATATTTAAAAAAGCAAATCTATTTTTAATTCACTTTAAGAAAAAGTGAAGTCTTATATTCAGCCATTGAGTCTAATGAAATGTATTTCATTCATTAATGACATAGATTAGGATTAATCTCAACTGTATAATCTCACCAAGAAATTAAGATTTTGGTAAATTAGGGTTTCAACGAAAAATATAAAGATAGGTCAAGATAGTGAGTTCAAACAGTTTTTTTTGTCAATCAAGAACAATAACTAGTTGAGCAGTGTTGAAGAGAAGAAGAGGAGCCACAACAAAGGGAAGGAGGTATTCATACAATAGCCATCCGTACAGTGTATGGATATGCACAACAAATCTTTATAGACGTACAATAGATCCGTATAGTTGTACGATTCCGTAGTGCAAGCCATACAATCTTCTTTGCAAGTGTTTCTTGTCGGTTTTTGTGCAGATCTGTTTCTAAGGTGATTTTAATTAATCGTGCAGTTGCTAGTTCGAGAATCGGTAGACCGTGGAGGTTTTCTTGTACGCTTTGAATAAGGAATGAAAAGTTGATTTTGAAGCATAAATTACCTATGTATGTGTGGAACTATTTTATGCTAGGATATGTTATCACCTAAGCATGTAGGGGGTGTCTTCCCTAAGGAGCGACTCCTCTGAGTGAAAAGAGGGAAAGAAATGGGTCAAAACCCACTTTTCCTAAGTTGGCGATCGGGCGCATATGGTTTAAAAGATGCGTGGATCTGGGTGACTGTGATCCGCGTGCCCAGATCTACGAATGAGGTCCGATTC
>ML789629.1:417345-432262 GCA_009831015.1 Picea engelmannii | reverse complement strand
ATGTGGGTCCCCCTGAACCGCTTACCGCCTTCGCCTCCTGGTGACAAGTGTCCCCCACTCTACCTTTCCTATTCCCCTATCACATCTCCCGCTTCCCTTCTACCTTTTACCACCGCACACCTGTCCTCCACTTTCCCAGGGGTCATGTCCCCTCTCCCTTCGTCCCTCTTATCTCTCGACACCTATGCCCCCGTGCTCCATGCCACTTCCACTGTGTCTTATCCATATTCCTGTGGCACTTCTCGTCCGATGTCATAGCCTTGTTTCTCCGTCACCTAGTGCTTCCACCTCAGCACCCCTCGTCTCACCTTCGCATTGTTGGTGCCATTGCTCTCCCCGTCGGATCCTCGCCCACGTTCGCAGGCCGACCCCCCTCGTAGCAGTCCAGCGAAGTAGCAGCGGCCAAGGAAAGGCCACCACGTTGTCCAAATGCAGAACTGATCGAGCCTTATCTGATCCCGAGAAGCAATTATTGAGGTAGTTGACGGTGGGTGAACATCGTCTCCTTCCATAAATAGAAGACCGGGAAGAGACAGGCGCAAAGGCAAACTGGCAGTCCATCCTGACAAAGATTGCATATGATAGACGATTGCATGGGTAGTCTGCCCAGCGTCTGCATGCACAACCTGATAGAGAAGCTTATCGACATAAAGCCTTGAATGCATGATTTGATCTACTCCAGGTAGTCCGAGCCAGTCTGAGTATATGTAGACATTTTTTCCATTTTTGTATCTATCGATAGTAGAGCTAAGCTCCCTACTGTAAAGTTGTAATGAAGGACTGGTTTCCCTAGTTATGCATATGTACGTGAGACTTCTTGTTTAATGACAGACAACTTCTTTCAATTCTTTGTAACTCATGTGTTAGAACACCCGAGCATGGATGATCCAGTTGGGAGTAGTTTTGTTGTTGTGATGGAGGTTTGATCACAGTGGCATAACAACTAGTTTTGACAGGCTTTTCATGTTATCTTTTTCTTCTTTCTATACCAAGTAGCTCGGGCATGGAGGATCCAGTCGAGTTGTTATTATAGCGTTGTGATGGATGTTTGATCACCTCGCTGTTATAGCTGTGACTTTCTCGAGTCACATCTTGGTGTCTGAAGCCCTGGTTCAGGCTGATCTTGTACCCATAACTTTTCTTATTGCTTGTTCACTTACTCACCCTTTACTACACTTACTGACTGAAGTTAGATTGAGACCTCACCTGCTTATGCTTTTCTTGGTCCCAGATTCTGAGTTAAAACGATATGGTTTTGAGTTTACTTCCATTCGGTCACCTTTTATAAAACCAATCTGTGACATAAAACACTGATGGGTATCAGGCTTACTCCTACTACAATCCAGGAGTGACTTCTGGTGCTAACATCCCGAAGTTGAAGATTTTCCTTGGGATTGAACGACATTTAGCCTCTGATTCTGAAGGTGCATCAGGCATTAGAGCCCTACAAGATTTCTACTGTGCACCTGACGACTCCATTGTGACGACTTCATTGTGGTGAACCTACCGTTTCAGTTGTGGATTTCAGAGGCAGACACACGAGGTCTACCCCTTAGTTTCTCTTAATGACACCTGAAGCAGATCTAGAGAAGATTATCAGAAAGGAAAAGGCCTTTAGAGGAGAAGCTTCTACTGCTGAACCAGGTATTTTTGATAATTTTCCATCTCTTTATGTAGAAACTCTATTTTATGTTCCTCATTCCCCTATCATACATTTTGCTAGAGTTTCCCGAACTTTAAATTTCGGGAGTGTCCCTGTTGAGTTTTCCCCTCTTGGTCTGGGATTGGAGGGAGAAATCCTTATCACCCCTCCTCCTATTACTGTTGTAGCCACTGCAGAAAGAGAAGCCTCCGCTGACTCAAGCCCTATAGTTTTTTCTCTGAATCTTCCATTGTTTCCCTTTCCACCTGGAAGCTCAGTTCCAGTCTCCCCTGTTCGAACCCCTTCCCCTCCTAGTTCTCGTCCATCAAACATTCTTATGGCAGGAGCAAATCCCCCCATGACCAAGATGGAGGCCATAATAGCTTCTAGGTATGCTCCCCTTGTGCTGACTCGGCCTCTCAACGTCCTTCCAACAAATGGCTACCTCAAGCAGCTGCCCAAGTTTACAGGCGAAGGAGACATAACCGCAGAAGAACACCTTGAAGCTTTTTACAATTTTACGGATCATCATGTTATCATGTATGCAGATGTATGGATGAGGATTTTTGTTCATAGCCTCGAAGGTGAGGCTAGGAAGTGGTTTAGGGCTCTACCTCCTGGATCTGTTGATGGGATAGAAGCTTTGGATAACGCCTTCTTGAGACAATGGGGATAAGAAAGACTTCATGTACTACATGACGAAGTTTGGGTCTTTGAAGAGAAAGGAAGGAGAGTCAGTCTCTGACTTCTCCAAGAGGTTCAATAAGATGTACAATAAGATCCCTGCTGAGATAAAGCCCTCAGAAGCTTCAGCCAAAATTACTTATGCTAGCGCTTTTGACCCTGATTTATGTCTTTTGTTGAGGGAAAGACGAGCAACTTCCCTGTTTCACATGCAGGATGCAACTGTGGAAGTTGAGTCGAATATATTGGTTGTAGATCGACTCAGAGACAAAGCTGATAGAGACATACCCAGGAGGAGATCTAAAGCCTCCACATCTGGTTCTTCTGCCCTTTCCCCTCAGATCGATGAAGTAACTAAGATGCTGAAAACACTTTCGGCTATGATGGAAAGGGTGGAATTAGAAGGGAAGCCAATTTAAAGAAATCCCCAAAATATTGATAACAGGGGTTTTAGGAGGCCAAACAACAATGTTCCCCAGATTATGCCAAGGGAGCAAAGGAACAGAGATAGAGACGATCAGAGGATCCAGACTCCTCTTTGGAATAACCTGGTTGCTAGTGAGGAAGGAGAGGAAATAGATGAGCTTGATCCTGAAATCCATTGTTTTGGAGACACTTCCCCTTTTCCTCATTTGACTCGATCAACATATGAGGAGTCTCTCATAGACAATCAACTTAATGAGCTGAGCAAGGGAGACAAGGCTAGCAGCAACCAATATAGATACAACCTCAGATCCAAGAAGAAAGTTGGAACGCCCGATGTTCCTGAGCAACCCACCAGTGCAGACGAGCCTACTAAAGATATGGCAGACAACAACAAAGGTAAGAAAGCCCAAACCCCCTCTCCAGTAGTCCAAACTCTTGTTCCTAAAGTAAAATAAATCCCGAAACTCATATCTTCTTTTAATTTTGAGCATGAAATTCAAAAAATCAGAATCCCTGTACCCCTCTCTGAGTTGGTTAAATATGGAGATTTCAAAAGGAGCCTCTCTAAGTGACTACATTCCAAGCCCTCATATCATCTCATAGACTCAATTAACTTGCAATATGAAAAACCTGCAGTAATCTTAGGTCCTATGGTGGAAGACAAAGATGATTCATCCCCTCCCTTCTACACATCCTGAATATACATGACAAGGTGTTGCACAATTGTTTGATGGATTCAGGGGCCTCTCATAATCTTATGCCCAAAAGTGTCATGGAAGAACTCGGTCTGGAAGTCACAAAGGCCTACCATGACTTGTACTATTTTGATTCAAGGAGAGTGCAATGTCTTGGAGTCATCAAAGACCTGGTGGTGTCCTTATTTTAGCTGCCCATGAAGAGTGTGGTCATGGACATTGTGGTAGCCGATGTTCCTCCCAAGTTTGGCATGCTATTGTCAAGATCTTGGATTAAAAAACTTGGAGGAACATTACAAATGGACCTTACATATGCCATCATTCCAATCTTTGGAGGGGAGCACAGAAGACTGTATAGAGAAGCTCAATTGGCCTACATTGTTAGTGATGAAGCAGACCCCACAAATCATCCCATCTTTGCCCTTGATACCGATTTGGGATCCAGCTTGTTGCAGCTCACCAACATCCCAGAGGCTCCTCTTCAAATAAGAAAGCAGGCAATTCTCCCCCATGAAGTTTCTCCCTCAATTACTTCCATTTGGAAAATGTTCTTTGATGGGGCTTCCTCTAAAGATGGTGTTGGTGTTGGGATAGTGTTTGTTTCCCCTTCTCAGGAAACTATCCCACTGTCATACAAATTAGAGTTTGAAGCTACCAATAATGTGGCAAAGTATGAAGCTCTTGTTTTGGGCTTAAGGGTTGTAAAGGACATGAGGATTAAAGAGATCACTGTGTTTGGAGATGCTGAGTTGATTATCCAACAGATAAAAAATGTTTACCAGGCCAAACACCCTTGGCTTAAGAGCTACATAAATGAAGCCTGGGACCTCATTGACATTTTTTTCCTGGCCTTCAATATATCATTTATTCCAAGAGGAGAAAACTCTGTGGCTGCTTCCATGGCTACTTCAGCTAGCAATTTCAGAGTCCCTCTGCCACCTAAGCTCATATATGATACATAAGTAAAATATAGGCCCTCCATACCTGACAATGTCAAGCATTGGAAGGTGTTTGAAGATGATCTTGAGATCAAAAGGTTCCTAGAGACAGTTGAAGAATTTTCAGCACTGCACATTGATCAAGACTTTGCCTCTGAAGAAGACTCTCAGACAAATATTTTCTCAACAAAATTGTTGATCATCACATTGTTCAATTGCCTAGAAATCACATCCCAAGGGGATTGGTTCCTTTGGAAAAACTATTTGACAGCAATGATGTAGCAATAAAGGGCCAAATCTCAAAAGATAATGTTGATACAACTGAGTGTAACATTGGCACAGAGAGGGAACTGAAGCTTGTCAAATTATCAAGCAACTTGACAAGAGAATAGAGGGATGAATATGTTGGATTGTTGAGGGAGTTTGTTGATGTGTTCACCTGGACATATGAAGACCTCAAGACTTATGACACAGTTGTCATTGAGCATAAGATCCCACTAAAAGAGGAGGCCAAGACATTCAGGCAGAAGCTAAGACAGATTAATCACATGTTGTTTCCTGTCATGGAAAGAGAAGTTAAGAAGCTGTTAGATGCCCAAATCATCGTCCCTTTGTGATATTCTGAATGGGTGGCCAATTTGGTCCCAGTAAGGAAGAAAAGTGGAGAGATCAGACTTTGTGTTGATTTCAGAAATCTAAATAGAAGCTCAAAGAAGGACAATTACCCCCTACCTAAGATGGAACATATATTGCAAAAGGTGACAGGTTCATCTAGGATATCCATGATTGATGGATTTTCTGGCTACAATCAGATATCAGTCCTACCTAAGGACAAAGAAAGGACAACTTTCACCACTCCTTGTGGCACATTCATGTATGCCAAAATGCCCTTTGGATTGATGAATGTAGGGGCAACTTTTCAACGAGCCATGGACATAGTTTTCATTGGGAAGAGGGAACAATTTGTGGTGATATATCTGGATGACATAACAGTCTTTTCTAGATCTGATAAAGAACATTGTTGTCATCTGAGGAAGGTCTTCCTGAAGTGTAGAAGGTTTGGTCTTTCTCTAAACCCCAAGAAATCTATGTTTTCCATGAAAGGGGGAAGGTTGTTGGGGCATATAGTATCTATTGAGGGAGTGAGGATTGATCCTAGCAGGGTGGGGGAAATTCAAGCCTTATCACTCCCAAAGTCCAGGAAAGAAGTCCAGTCTTTCCTGGGGAAGATTAACTTTATAAAAAGATTTGTTTCAAATTTCGCTGAGTTGGTGAAGCATGTTACAACCATGCTCAGAAAGGGGATTGAGGTAAAGTGGACTGTTGAACCCAGGGAATCCTTTGATCAAATAAAAAAGGCATTGTTTGAGGCACCCGTGCTTATCAGTCCTAATTATTCCAAGGACTTCCTGATCTTTTCTTTTCCCTCCATTGATACAGTGGATGTTGTCCTACTACAGGAGAATGATGCATGGCTGGAGCAGCCTATTTTCTTTTTTAGCAGAGCATTGAGGGATGCCGAGATCAGGTATGACATTATGGAAAAGCAAGCCTATGCCTTGGTGAAAACACTCAAAGCTTTCAGAGTCTATGTCTTATACTCAAAAGTAATTGCATATGTTCCTTCAGCCTCTGTGAAGGATATTCTTATACAACCTGACATAGATGGTAGAAGGAGTAAATGGATTGCCAAAATCCTTGAGTTCGATCTGGAAATAAAACCCACCAAGTTAATTAAAGGGAAAGGTTTGGCCAAGCTGCTGGCTAAATCCAATTGTAAGGTGTTGGGGGTTAACTTCATCAACATTTTCTCAGAAGTTTAGCAGGTTGAGTTGTCTAATGGCAGTCCTCAGGGAAATTTATCATTAGCAGAATGCACCTGGTATGTAGACATTATATATTTTCTGCAAGAATTAAAGCCTCCTGATCGAATGGGGAAGAGTAAGGCAAGAGCTTTAAAGCTCAAAGCAGTCAGATATTTCCTTATTGACCAGGTCTTGCATTGGAGGGACCCTTTGAGAGTGCTTCTAAGATGTTTAAACCCAAATGAGACCAAAAGGGTTATGTTTGATTTTCATAGAAGCCTATGTGGGGGGCACCATTTCTGGAAGACCACAGCCTACAAAATTCTCAGGCTTGGGTACTACTGGTCCACCTTATTCATTGATGTCTACAGAAAAGTCAGAGTCTGCATCAAATGTCAACAATTCGCAAGAAAGAAACATCTCAAATCCTTGCCATGAAAGCCTGTAATAGCTTCAACACCCTTTCAACAATGGGGGTTGGACTTCATTGGAGAGATTCCCTCTTTCAAGTGGTCAGCACAGGTGGATCCTAGTTGCAACAAATTATTTCACCAAATGGATAGAAGCTATCCCCATCAGGAGTGTTTCACACAAGGTGATCATTAGTTTTCTTGAAGATATTATAGCAAGGTTTGGCTATCCCAGTAGAATCGTTACTGATAATATTGCTTCCTTCAAGTCTGAGCCTTTGATCAAGTTCTATGAGCAGTTTGAGATTTCACTTATTCATTCCACTCCCTATTATCCCCAAGGCAATGGACTGGAAGAGTCTTCCAATAAAAGTCTGATCAAGCTCATTAAAAGACCGTTGGAAGACAATAAGAAGGCATGGGATTCAAAGATAAAATTCATTCTATGGACTGATTGAGTGACAACAAAGAGATCCCTGGGCACCTCCCCTTTTCAACTTGTTTATGGGACAGTAGTTGTATTTCCCACTCAGTTGGCTCTACCTATAGTAAAATTCTTTCCAGACAATGAAGGAGAACCAGACAATATGGTCAAAAGAATTCATCAGCTGGCGAAAATGCAACACACTAGAGAGCAGGTAATGGACAGAGCTCACGATCATCATCCGAAGATCAAGCAAACCTTTGACAAGAAGGTCAGAAAAGAGAAATTCAAGCTCAGAGATCTAGTGCTTAAGTGGGATGCACCCAGGTAGGATAAAGGAAAACACATCAAGTTCGACGCCCTCTAGATGGGGCCTTTCAAGATCTATGAAATATTCTTGAACAACACCTACAAGTTGTAGGATTTAGAAGGCGAAGAAGTTTTTAATGGCCAAGTGAATGGGCATTTCCTGAAGAAGTGTTTTGTTTGAGCCATGAGTGGCTCTTCGTTTTGTAAATATTGTTTTATGTCTGTTCTCAGCTTCAATAAGGGACTCCATATCCCAATAGCAAGGCATTGAAGCTGCAAAATAGTTATTGGCAACCCGCAAGGGGCGTACCATCCCCCATGGAGCCTGATGTTATCACCTAAGCATGTAGGGAGTGTTTTCCCTAAAGAGCGACCCCTCTAAGCGAAAAGAGGGCAAGAAAGAGGTCAAAACCCACTTTTCCTAAGTTGGCGAATGGGCACATATGATTTAAAATATGTGTGGATCTGGGCGGTCGTGATCCGTGTGCCCAGATCTACGGATGAGGTCCGATTCCTGACCCCCTTCGTTGTTCTTTCTTTAATGGGGGGGGATCCGATATGGTGTCGTGTAGGTCTGAACGACTGGGATTAAAGCGCCCATATCTGTAGCTAAGGTCCAATTCTAGACCCCCCTTGCCATTTTGCCTTTAATGAGGTGGGGGGGGGCTCCGAAATGGGCGGCTCTATGTGGGTCGCCCTGAACCGCTTACAGCCTTCGCCTCTTGGTGACAAGTGTCCCCCACTCTACCTCTCCTATTCCCCTGTCACATCTTCCGCTTCTCTTTTACCTTTTACCACCGCACACCTGTCCTCTACTTTCCTAGGGTTCATGTCCCCTCTCCCTTTCTCCCTCTTATCTCCTAGCACCTGTGCCCCCATGCTCCATGCCACTTCCACCGTGTCTTATCCATATTCCCGTGGCACTTCTCGTATAGTGTCATAGCCCCATTTCTCTGTCACCTAGTGCTTCCACCTTAGCACCCCTCGTCTCACCTTCGCATTGCTGGCGCCATCTCTCTCCCCATCGGATCCTTGCCCACGTTCGCAGGTCGGTCCCCCTCGTAGCAGTCCAACGAAGTAGTAGTGGCCAAGGAAAGGCTGCCACATTATCCAAATGCAGAACTGACCGAGCCTTATCTGATTCTGAGAAGCAGTTATTGAGGTAATTGACGGTGGGTGAACACCGTCTCCTTCCATAAATAGAATACCGGGAAGAGACAGGCGCAGAGGCAGACTGACAGTCCATCCTGACAAAGATCGTGTCTGGCAGACAATTGCATGGGTATTCTACCCAGCGTCTGCATGCACAGCCTGACAAAGAAGCTTATAGACGTAAAGCCTTGAGTGCATGATTTGATCTGCTCCATGCAATCCGAGCCAGTCTGAGTATATGTAGGCATTTTTTCCATTTTTGTATCTATCGATGGTAGAGCTAAGCTCCCTACTGTAAAGTTTTAATGAAGCACTGCTTTCCCTGGTTATGTGTATGTACGTGAGACTTCTTGTTTAATGACAGTCAGTTTCTTTCATTTCTTTGTAACACATGTGTTAGAACACCCGAGCATGGATGATCCAGTCGGGAGTAGTTTTGTTGTTGTGATGGAGGTTTGATCACAATGGCATAACAACTATTTTTTATAGGATTTTCATGTTATATTTCTTCTTTCTATACCAAGTAGCTCGGGCATGGAGGATCCAGTCGAGCTGTTATTATAGCGTTGTGATGGAGGTTTTATCACCTCGTTGTTATAGCTGTGACTTTCTCGAGTCACATCCTGGTGTTTGAAGCCCTGGTTCGGGATGATCTTATACCCAGAGCTTTTCTTATTGCTTGTTCACTTACTCACCCTTTACTACACTTACTGACTAAAGTTAGATTGAGACCTCACCTGCTCATGCTTTTCTTGGTCCAGGATTTTGAGTTAAAACGATATGGTTATGAGTTTACTTCCATTCGGTCACCTTTTATAAAACCAACCTGTGACATAAAACACGGATGGGTATCATGCTTACTCTTGTTGCAATCTAGGAGTGACTTCTGATGCTAACAGGATATTTAGACACTTAGGAGTTAGTTAATATCTACTTGGTCTAATGTGTCGATTAGGTAAAAGTGTGTTTCTTTAGTATGCATTAGTGATCCAAGATCTTTTCATCGAAATGACTTATAAAAAATTGTATTAAATGAGCATAAATTAACGTGCACTATTAAAGAAGGAAAAAATCAATAATGAAGAGACATGCATCAAATATGAACACAAAAATTTGATAACGGAGTTCGTCCCTGGTGGACTACATCTTCGGGTCCTGCTCTCAAATGAGTAGACCTTTTTATTAACTCAACAAAAGAATTTCACAAAATACATAAGTATACCTTATTCTGGAATTAAGCTGCAAAATGTTTGCTCAAATTAGAAAACAGACAACACCATTGAATTCGTGGCGTCGAATTACCTAAAAATGATTGTCTCCACGCCTCAATCCGACTTTGGCACTCCCAAGGCCTTGAGAAATCTTGTCTCAGTTTTCGTGCCTGCTCCCTACATTTAATTATTTGTACTGTGTCTCGTTTTTCATGCCCAGTTGTACAGTCGCGCCCTCCTCCCCGGTCCATGGGAAAAATCATCTTATAAGCGAAAAGTGAGGTGGACTACACAATGTAGTCCGTTGGCCCAATGGTGGCAGATGTTATTGTTAAGGCGTTTGTAAAGGGGGAGGTCTCGGGGTCGAGCCTACGGGCCTCCCCTTTTGGGTTATGGTTATAACAATATACAATATGTGGAATGGAACCTCTGCCAGTTTGGAGTTCTTGTTTATATTTGTCAGAACTTATCGTTTGGTCACCAGATTTGGCGAGCCCACTTTTTTTTATTTTTGAAATTCGGTTTTCGAGCCTTCATTGGGCATTTGCCCACTACCACATGACAACCAACCATTGGGCCACGTTAACTACTTGCACAGTCACCTTCCACGTCAACTTCCACATTAGCCTACCACATCACCGTACGGTCTGCCACGTGACTCTTTTTCATTGGTTCACAGATTGACCCAAAAATGCCCAAAAACGAGTGACACGTGGGAGCCTCTGGTGTTGCCACGTCACCATGCAATACATGTCATGTTGACATCAACATAACACGTGTTTCCCTCTGTGTGTGCCATGTACACAGTACGGATGCTGACATCATCCATACTAATACTGATGTCAGCAGTACGAATGCTGACTCATCCCTGTTGATTAGGATAGGTTGACCAAAACTTTGACCGCAAATATCTTTCGATCCCTAACTTCGTTTGATGAGTTGTTTATGCCGTTGGAAAGCTTGTGACGCACTCTTCATGATGATGCCAATTTCACAGAGTTTTGAGGACTTTGAATTTTTGTCATCTCTCTATCTACATAGACCATTCTGAGGTTCCTGAGTTTGCTTCTGTGAATTCTGAGTTGTCCTTAGTCTTCTCTGGATCATTTTTGGATCAATTAGTATGCATTTGTAGTTAGGAAATCCGACGATCACGATATGTTCCCGACATAGAGTGATCCGATGGTTCATATTCTCCACGATCTTAACAACAACATTAATCTGTGGCTTAACCCTCGATTGGTCCATGATATCTATTTGTTGATGATTGATTGTATGAAACTCTCTTGTAAAATCTCTCTGTAATATTTTTTTTTTGCATTAATAAACTGCTCCAAGTGGCCGCATTGGCTGAGGTCGTGGATGTTTCTCTGTAGGAGTTTTACCATGTCAAAACATCAGTGTGTTAATATTTGATCTAGTTGTATGAGTGGTTACTGAAAGTGTTCGTCCTCTTTTGGAATACCTGTGTTGTCAAACATAGTATGAGAGCCTATTTGAAGACTCATTCTCGTTGTAGATCGAGATCATGAAGCCAAGTTGTCTTATATTTGGTTTATGCTATTACCATACATTTATGGGTTGACAGGACTGTTCCATTGCATCCAGAGCACTCATTTCAATCATGAACGCTTTTCATTTCACTCGAAAAGTTTTTTCGTTTACCCAATATATATACGACCATTTCAGTAAGATCTGAAGGTATAAAGCCTAAATATGCCTTAATTAAATTTTTGTAGAGTATTATTTCAGTTTTATATTGTTTGTTTCTGGGTTTCTACTCTTTTAGATCTATGTATTCTATTTGACCCGCACCCTGTGCGGTCTTGAAAAATCAGAAACAGATAGGAAAAGATGCATTTTCCGAGTACTCTACCGAGATTTAACTCTTATTGTCATTGAGAAGAAAAAAAAACATTCTGATATGAAAATAGTTTTTTTTAGCACGCTCTCCAAGGCCGTCTTCAACAAAAACAACACCTTCAATCCTCCTACTAAACAATACAATATGTTTTGCTAGCTCACTTGGTTAAAAGTTGTCCTATTAAGTGAGCAAACCCCCTCTCCTTTCACAGTACTCCAAAGGACTTCGGGATCCTACTCCTATCAACCTTCAAATTTTCAATTTTAATAAATCAGAACTTACAATTTGCGACAGTTTGAAGGCTTCACTATTGCTTGTTTTGACAGTGCAGCCCATTCTAATGGTCAGTGTTGTGGTGCAGGAGGCAACTTAAACTTTAGTACAACCAAGGTTTTTAAATGGTACATAAATTGCAGAGCCGACACAAACACAAAGGTCGAGCTCTTGGGATTATGGGCTACACTCACTCTGGCAATCATTTGGTTGACTGAAAAACTTCTAGTTTTGGGCGACTCAAAGGTTATAATTGACTGGATAAACCAAAAGGGTCAGCTACATGCAGTAAAATTGGAGGGCTTGAAACAAAAGACAAAAGAATTGGCGACTTCCTTCAAAGATGTAAATTTCCAGCACATCTTCAGGGATCACAACAAAGAGGCAGACTTTCTCTCAAAGAAGGCACTCAAGGAACATGAAGGCATTGTCTTTTTTTTCTTTGGGAAAATGGGACCGAAAGTCATCACACAAATCTTAACTATTTTGAACCATTTCTGGCCTAGGGGGCGAAATGAATAGCAGAATTTTGTAATTCTTCCTCTGATATCACAGATTTATCCTTTTCCCATTTTTTGGTATGTATCTTTGAGTTAGGTATGTACTGTGTTTTGTGTTCTCTTGAATGGTTACCAGTTTTTTTGAATCAAGGCTGGCATGAGAGATTGTCCAGAAACAATTTGTTATGTAAACAAATTTATACTCTAATATAAATTTGAATCATTTTTCTATTTGAAAAAAAGAAGTAAGAGGTCTTGAGTTCAAGTCTTTTTTTTGAAAAAATTCATGCTCCATTGTAAAGTGTATTTCACTTCCAGTATAAAAGTGAATCACTATAAATAGATTTAATATTTTATTTTAGAGTTATTTATTTTGCATGCAACTTTCTTTTATAGAGTAACTTCATTGTAAAAGTGATCCCCACTTCTTTTTATAAAAGTAGATCACTTTATAAAACAACTTATTTGTAAAAGTGAGGTTATTTGGAAGGGTATCACCACCACGTGGTTCTTTGGTTATTGTTTATGTATTTTTTTAAAATGACATAACTTTCACATCCGAAGTCAGTTTTTAGTGTCGTTTTTTTTAAACCGTCTAATTTTTTGAGATCTTTACATCCAGATCATTAGTTTTAGTTTTTAAATCCATATTATCTTCATATTTAATATGACTTCTTTCAATAATATTTTTCTTACTAACACCAACTACTTCCAATGAAAATCTCATATGGAAGAGTTATTAAGAAGTAAATGCATGTATCATATTACCTTGGGAAAGGAAAAACAAAACCATTGATGTTGATAAGAAATTCAAATGGGCTAATAGGAGTGACGAAGCATGTGGACTGATCGAAATGTCCATTTCTCCCGATTTAAGGTTCCACCTTCAAGAAATTGATGACCCATATGAAGCTTGGGAAAAAATTGAATCTATGTTTAGTAAACACAATATTATTTGAGCACATCAGTTAGAAAATCAAATACTGACCTTAAGTCCAAATGATTTTTCTTGCATTGAAGACTATCTATCTAAGTTTAAAACACTCATAATTTTATGTCAAGAATGTCAAATAAAGTTGGAGGAAGAGCATCACATCTATATTATTCTTTCTAAGCTAGGTAGTGTATATTATGTGTTTGTATATACCTTTTATGCCACGAGAGAAACTCTAGGGAAAGCTTATCAAAAACCCACTCTTGAGTCCTTTTGTGATGCATTGATTAGAGAGAAAGATAAACTTGTACAACTTGGAGTGATCAACATTGTAGGTACCTCCATGACCAAAATTTGGTCACCTATATGTTCTTATTCCTGGAATAATAAAAAAAAAGATATTGGAAGATGGATATTTTTGAGCTATTATATGTTCATTGCATAGCCCTCGGTATCAACTTTGCCATGCATTTCGTGGAATCAAAATCAAAGTCTCCATGACCAAGATACACATACTTTTGTCCAGAAGTCTAATGGAAATGTTACAAGAAGAAATATGAAAAATGTTATAAGTCACATGTTCTCTCATCTCCTTTCCCTTCACCCCTATTCATTCTCTCATTCTATACTTAGTCTTTTTTCACATTGTCTCACTACTTTAATATTCCCCTTATCATTTTCCACACTTAACAATTTTCCTTTATTCCTTTCCACGTTCACATTCTTTTCCCTTTTCCTTTATTTTCCCATTTTTATTTTCCTTTCCATATTTATTTATCCCATTTTTCCATTTTTTCCTTTTTCCTTTTTCTTTTCCCAAATTTCACTTAATTCATTTATTTCCCATACATTTCTTTTCATTTTTCATATTTTTCATATTTCTTACCATATTTCACGTGACCCATTATATACTTTCCAGACTTAATTTTATTTACTATGGCTTACCGCGGGTCGCGGGTTGGTGATATTCCTTAAGAGTACGTGTTGTCTCTGTTACCCTCACAATGCACTTTGACTTCCGCCACCTTCACAATGCACCAAACTCTTTTTACTACTCTTTACTATGTAACTTCTCCAACACTTAGCCAAATATATGAGTTATCACGGGTTCACAGGTTGGTGAGGGTTAGTGATGTTTGTTTCATGTTATATGAGTCCGTCCGATCGATTCTCAAGACTTAGAATATTTTACAACTTCGTTTTACTACTATTTACCTCTCCTCTTCATTTCACCTACAATTATAATTTTTCACACTCATTTCTTACTATGTATTACCGCGGGTGACTTTCTCACCTACAAAAAGTGACACATGGCATACAAAAAGTGACACATGGCGTGATTTTATTGGATGACATATGGAAAATTATTATGGGTAGATTGTTGGCCTACCAAGTGATGACATGTGACAACATTTGTTTGGGTGACTCATCATTGTTGACTGGGCAGATTGGTGGTTGTCTGGGCATACAAAATTATTATTATATTCAATAATTTTTAAAGGGTCGAAGTCCTCCAAGCTCCATAGTTCCTTCTCTTCTTGTGTTTTTTGCTAAGTATATCAAACATATATATATATATATATATATATATATATATATATATATATATATATATATATATATATATATATATATATATATATATATATA
>ML789629.1:373318-407288 GCA_009831015.1 Picea engelmannii | reverse complement strand
TTTATGTGAAGCATTCATTTTATCCATCAATTAAACATCAAGTATAAATCATGATATTATAATTGATATAACAATCAAAGTCATAGAATATGGAACAACAAGTTATAGACAAGATTTTAAAGAATTCAATGAATTGGAATATCATATGCTAAAGAGGCAAAAGTTGTGTAACATATCAATATTTTATGATAAAAAGGCAAAACATAGATGAAACAATTTTCACACTAGTCTAAAGCCAAATACAGATCAATTGTCCATATAGTTCTGAAAGTCACATGCCTGTAATATTTTCCAGCCAAGATGATTGTTTCTTATAAAATGAACAGTATTTAAAGTGTCTTGAGATCACATTCTCCTATCTCATGGGATAGGATAGGATCTCATAAAATAAAAAATATTACAAAAATAATGGGTTAGGATCCACTTATAACAGAGTCAGTTTTAATCAAAGATTGATCAAAGTTTTTACAAAACAAACATAAAATAAAATGCTAATCATTTAGATGCATAATCGAATATGTTTCCTCTAGATGATCAACAACAGGATCTACTATTTCCTGGAAAAAAAAAAACAAATTTAATAAGTTAGAAAATTACCCATAACTAATTTCTAATTTTTTTTCTTTAAAAAGAGACTTGGCTATAGAATCGAAGATTTTGTAGCCAGTCTTATTTTAGAAAACAAAATCAAATTCCAAATAGATTTATTTCGAAATAGATAACAGGAATAAAATAAGAGAAAAAAATTGGTTTACCATTTTAAAAATTGACTAAATATGGGTCGGGTAGTTCATAATTTATTATTGCCTTGACACTTGTTGCATTTTTTATTACTATGTTTCCTGATCTCTTGATGCGTTTAAATTTCCTCTCTGCGTGCACTTTGAGGTTGAGATTTTCTTATATCAATGATTCATTATGAGCAGTAAACATTTTAATTTGGGCCCGAAGAATGGGTATTTCGGTGTAATATCACTTGATCCAATGGAAACAAACATCACATTGTACAGGAGGACAGGTCGATGAAGTGCATAGTCAAACATGGATGTATCAACCTTACCTGCTATTTTCCTTTGATCGTGCCTAATACCAGAGAACCCCTCCTTACCTTTGAGGCACGGTGGAAAATTTGTCACAAAGTCATAAGGTTTTGTAGGAATAATAACTTTCTTCATGTAACCTTGACAATCTGAATCTTCCAAAACTAGAAAATCTTCTATTTCAGGATCTGAGACCTCATCGAACTCGATCGGACCGATCGAGCTCAGATGAGAGTCATTTTGGTTCCTTAATTTCCTTGAAATTATACATCCTTCTTTTTTGTTCTTGAACCCTAAGTCTATGCAGTTATTTTTCATTGCTTTACAAGGTTTCTCGACATCCGACTTCAGAATAACGTTTGGGCTAGCATCAATCTTAAGCATAAGAGGGTCAATTACCCCCAATTCAACAGTCTCTTGCTTAGGAAATTCTGCAAATGAAGGCTTACTTGGCATTGTTACGTCTAAAGGGTTTATGTTAAGAGAGTCTGGTCCATTGATTGAAATACCAAGCTGGCTTTCAATCAGTGACTCGTCTAAGTTATTGTTTACTGTAGGAACAGTCTGAGCAAAACCATTCGTTATCAAAAAATTATCCCAACAGTCCCCCACAGTCGACAAGTGATGAATCAATAGAATATTAATCAATCCATGATGGAACAAACTTAAATCAACACTTTGTCTCTTATATCTTTTGGACATTTTATAGAGACTTCTCAAAAAATAAAATGGCATGTCTCATTCAAAACCAATGAAATGCATGAGTAAGCGGATGTGGTAGAGGAAGACCAACCCGTATTTCCCTTCACAGGTCACGAATTGTTTAATAATCAACAACAAGTTATGCCACCTAGGTTTAACCAGGGAAATGGAAATACATTTTTCACAACAGTTGATCTGTTAAGAACCTGGCTCTGATACCAATTGTTAAGAACCTGAATAGATCTACCAATATAATAACCACAAATACTGAATCCACAAAGCAAGATAGAAGAAACCCTTGTTAAGAACCTGAATAGATCTACCAATATAATAACCACAAATACTGAATCCACAAAGCAAGATAGAAGAAACCACACTTTATTAGAAGAAAACCCTTGAGGTAGGGAAACACCATACAATGGATCCTATTATGGAAGGGATCCTCTCCTGTTCACTCGCCTCTTCGAGGGGGCATCCTCCTATTGAGCTTCAGCTCCAAATACAATACTTCTTTTCATGTCTCATTACATTGCTTAAACCCCTTTATATAGTGCTACCATCACCTAAGAACATTCTAGAGGAGGAATCTTCTAGAAGTAGAACCTTCTAAGAAGTCCTCTTACATTTATTATATCTAACTACCCATTTATTATATCTAACTACCATAGTGGGCCTTATTTAATAATACAGTGGACCTAGTCCACCTTACATTGAATGACCTCCACTATTATCACTATAGGCCCTTTGCCCCCCCCCACTACCTCTCTAGCTACCTTACATGATCTTTCGAGATTTCATAAACAGGCTCCAAGGTACTCCTTCAATTCAGGAATTTTTGAACCATTTTTCACCCTTCGATGGAAGCCCTATTGCTTCACTTACAAACCCCTGGGTTAACTCTAACTGTGTGTCCCCAATTTTTTCTCTGCAACCATCGAAGGTCTGTGCGAAAGCCTGCTCCACCTGAAGGTTATAGCCTTCAAATATTTTAAGAAAAACATCCCAGCCTTGGCTTTTTAAGTCCTCAATCGCATCGTCATGAGAGAGTAAATCCTAGCACCCATTCGGCTCCAAGCGAATGATAGGAGCCACGACAAATACAACCAGAATGTAATAGGGATAGCTCAAAATAGTTTTAGTTTTGAATGGTAGGAGCAATAGGAACAAATCCGAATGGATAGTGGAGAAACAACCATAACAAAGCCTGTGTTATCATAGCATAGGTAGTGGGAGTAAACACCAAGGGTTTGATCATAAATTCTTTACCATTCCTTGTACTGAGAGTCAAACATACAGAGCATTGAAACCCTATGTATGCAATGAATGGCTCATTAATACGTTAAGCTAGTAAGGTGAGGTAAGGATGCGAGTACAATAGGCATGTATTCATTTGAATGTTTGTTGATATGACCATTAAATCTGCGAGAGGACTAACCAATGTATCAAAGGCTCTTAACAAATTGAACACAAACTATCGAACCATACAATAACTAGATTAAAACCCCAAAACATCTAAAATAGGTCATTCAAACATTAGATTTAGATCTTATGTAAGCATGGTGACCTTCAAAAGGATGCATTCTAAGGCATATAAATTATAACACTAGGCTAGGTTTTATGTTTGATTCATGCTTACAGTCATGAATCAAACATAAAACAAAATGAAAGCATAGACAATAAAAAATTAATCAAAATATTTCTTAACTTAGTAATTATCTCCAAATTCTCAACAAAAAAATTACGAAATCAAGGTGAAGGAAGCTAGAGAAAATGCAATTTCTTGTTTAAATATCAAAATCATGTGGGGATGCCAACAATGGCGATGTATTGGGAGAAGTAGTTATCTCTACATCACCAGAAAATTCATGTTAGGACATATCAAAATGGTTGAAAAATTAAAGAAATGTCAACAACAAGTCAAGCATTCTAATCAAAACTCAGAAAATCACATAGTCTAGCGTCATATGTGTTTCTGTCCAAGTGAAATCTGGTGTCAAGTTTTGATTACAAATGAGCCGACATTTAGGCAACCGACTCCAATACTATTGACATGTTCGTTGTTTCCAGCATGCATCCATAGCCTCGACAGGGATGTCATTTAACCCACTCTAACACCTCTACCATATCCAAGAGTTATCCATTCAAGATGAAGGACATTTTTACGATCAATTCAAAAATTCATACCTGATAATTTTCTTAAACCCAACATTGCTTCGCTGCCAACAGGTCTGTTCAGTACCCCAATGAAGTTGCCTTGGAATCATGCATGCATTTACCCACTGCCAACAGACCTGTTCAGTATCTCGGCGGGTTTACAGACACTTCCCACACTTTGCAGCACTTTCAACTCTCTAGAATTTATTTACAATTTGACATAAAGTTTATGATATTCAAGAGAGCGGGGTGATGCTGAAAATTTCAGATTTCGAAAAACTTGATCTTTTCCAATTTAATTTCTCATTTGACGACATTCATCATGATCTTAACTCTTATTTTTTTGTTAAGAAAAACCTCTCGAGGACATGAAGGCATACTTGAGTTGTTTTCTTTAAAAATAGGGACAATGTTAACAGTTTTAATAATGATCGTATCTTCTCGTGATTATAAAGAGAAACCAGGAACACTATTTTGAATAGAAAATTTCTTCTGCTAATCTGAGTTTTAACAATTTATAGTATTGGTGCTTTGAAATGACATCGAATGTTGCTTTAGGATAAGACTTATGATTTTCCTTCCATAAACAAAATGGTGACTCAGGCATAAATTTATTCAGAAACAAATGAAAATAAGCAAAATGAAAATAAGCAAAATGAAAAGAACCAAAATTGAAAAACAGAAAAGAGAATTAAAACAAAAAATATGTACAAAGAGGTGCATCTAGAGTCATCAGGAGAAATATATTTTGAGAGCTTGGCCATTCACCTAGAAAGTGTTTGGCTGTCCCTCCAAATTGTGCAGACGAAAATAACTGGGACCTAATTTTTCAGAAATTACAAACGGTCCCAACCACAAATTCCGGAACTTGGTGTGTTCCCCCTTTCCCTCGTACGATTTATCCCATTTGAGAAACAAGTCTTTGACATCGAAATTCTTATCTGAAGAAGAATTTAAATCAAACCAACTTTTTACAATTTGTTGGTGTTGATTCAATTTCTGCTTTGCTTGTGCTCTTACTTCATCCAATTTTAACAAGGCATTAATTCGATTTTCAAGGGGAGGGCATTCCTCCTCTTGAAATTTCTACGATAGTTGCAAAGAAGGAAGCAGAACATGTGGTGGGAGAATTGCTTCTCTTCCATAGATGAGAAAGAAAGGGGAATTACCAACAGAGGCTTTTGGTGTCACCTGTCAGCCCAAAGTGCATTATACAGTGCATTGTTCCAGTTCTTATGATTCTCTGAAACTGACCTCTTAATGATCTTGATTAGATTTTTGTTCGTTGATTATGCTAGACCATTTCCTCGAGGGTAGTAGTTGGAAGATTATTTTATTTTAATGCCTTTTTCCAAGGCAAATACGTTCATATAGAGGGATGAAAAGTAGGAGGCATTATCAAAGACCAAACATTCGGGAATGCTGAATCGGGTGATAATATGAGAATTGAGGAAAGGTACTACCTGATTTGTATTTACGACTTTCAAAGGTGCAACTTCATACCATCTGGTAAAATAATCCATTGTTGTAATGATATACTTGTGATGTTGTGAAGAAGAAGGGTTAATTGGTCCTATGATGTCAAGACCCCATTGCTGAAAAGGGGAATCTACAGTGACAGGCTGTAAAGGAAATGCTGCATTTTTCACCCGTCTTGTAGCCTTTGGGCAGATTATACATTTATGGCACAATGTGTGAGAATATTTAAACAAAGTGGGCCAATAGTACCTAGCTCTTAACACTTTGTGAGCAGTGGTGTCTCCACCGAAGTGACCACCGACTTCACCTGCATGAAGTTCAGATAATACTTTTTCTGATTCTTCCTTTTCTAAACAACACATAAGAACACTGTCAAAATTCTTTCGAAATAATACGTCATTTATTAACTAGAAAGATGTAGATTTTATCTTGGGTGCTCTTCTATTTTTAGGATCAAGGTAGCGAGGAGAAGATCCACGTGTCAAATAAAACTTAACATTCTCATACCAAGAATTGGCAACAACTTGTGCACAGCTGATTTGTTTTTCGTTATGTTGATTTACAATTAAGGTGTTGATTTGACTTTCTTGTTCTTCAAATGAATCAACCACTAGTTTACACAGGCCTTGACCTCTAACAATCTGAGAAGGGGTAATTTTGAGGTCATACTCTTGTAATGACATCATCCAATTTGCCCTTTTCTCACCCAGTTATTTTCGTACTAACAGGTTTCTTACAGCTGGGTAAGGAACGATAACCTTGGTTTTGGATTTCAGCAGGTATGACCAAAAGTGTTTTATTTCTTTAAAAACATCATATGTTTGTTGATCTACTGATAGGTAATTAATCTATGCTCCTTTGAAGGATGAGCTCATGAAGGTAATGGGTATTTCATTTCTTTCAGCGTTTTTCTGTGTTAACACAGCAGCATAAGATCGGTCAGATGCAAAAGTGTAAAGAGTGAAATCCTGAGAAAAATCGGGACTCATCAAGGAAGGAGATTCTACTATTTCCTTTCTAATGGAATCAAAATCTTGAATTTATTGTGGTCCCCAACAATACTGAACATTTTTTTTAATTAAATTTTGTAATGGTCTTACCATTTCTGAGAAACTTGGGACAAATCTTCTGACGAAATTAATCTTTCCCAAAAAGGATTGCATGGATTTTTTGGAAGAGGGAGGAGAGAGTTTAGCAATAGCTTGGGTCATTTCGGGGTCAATAATCATTCCTTATTTGGACACTATGAACCCAAGTAGTTTGCCTTGTTCTACAGCAAAAATTGATTTCTTAGGGTTGAGAGATATTCCATACTTGCGACATCATTCTAAGACAACCTTGAGGTGAGACAAGTGATCTTTCTTGTTTTTAGAGAAGACGGTCATGTCATCAAGATAGACCATGGCTGATTGATTTATGAGTCTGTGGAAAGCAATGTTCATTGCTCTCTGAAAAGTGGCACCGACATTAATAAGCCCAAAAGGCATCTTCATGTAGGCATAAATTCCCCATGGGGTGAGAAAGGTGGTTTTAAGTTGGTCTGAGGGAGACAAGAAGACCTGGTTGTATCCTGAAAAACCATCTAACAGAGATAGTCTTTCAGAACCAGATACCTACTGAAGAATTTGTTCCATTAGAGGAATGGGGTAGTTATCTTTATTAGACGCTCAGTTCAAGTTTCAAAAGTCGACACAGATTCAAATTTCACCACTTTTTTTCCTTATAGGAACTAGATTAGACACCCATTGTATGTGTCTTACCAGGAAAATTATCTTTGCATTTAGTAATTTATTCAGTTCTTTTTTAACCGTGGGTTCTAATTTAGGGTGCATATTTCTTAATTTCTGTTGAAAAGGCTAGGTCTATGGTTTCATGGGGATGACATGTTGTATGATATTAGGATCAAATGTTTTCAAATCATCATACGTCCAAGCAAAAACATCTTTAAATTCTTTAAACAGTTTTACAAAAGCATATCTTTCTTGCTCGGAGCATCCAGTTCCCAAAAATATTTTGAGGATTTTCCTTTGTCCCTAAATTAACCGTCTCATAAATCAAAGAAGAATTGTTCATTTTACAATCAACTGACCCTCTAAATTTATCATGCAAGTCATAAAACTTCTTTAGTCTTACAACAGATCTTGGGATAGAGTTTACCAAATCAGATACCGATTCAGGAGATCTAGGATCTGATGTTACCATGAAGTTGTGGAGGTTTTCATCACGAGTGCCTTCATCAATGACTTCAACTTGGAAGATGTCCTCCATATAAAGGAAATTGATGATCTGTTGGTCATCATCAAACACTCTCCAATTGGTTATGTTATCCGGGATCGACGGCCTGAACAAAAATTCAATCAAAAACACATTAGGAGAAATACCTTCTACAGACAATAGTTTAGAAGCGACATTAGCCAACAAATCATCCTCTGAATTAATTAGTCTAGGAATAAAGTTTATGTTAAATGTTGAAATTTTTTCCATTAAACTCCATACCTCAATTTGGTAAATTTTCAAGTGTGGTGATAAGTAGTGTATTGAGTTTCTTACCTGACTAACCATGATTTCTGAATCACCAAATACCATTAAATTATGTATGCCCATATCCAAATCTTTCTTAATCCTTTGTAGAAGTGCTTCATATTTGGAAGTATTGTTGGTGTACTCGAAATCTAACTCATAGGTGATAAAAGTCTTATTACTTGTAGGATCGATGAGTACACATCATGAACTGGCTCCTTCTTTGGATTTGGATCCGTCAAAGTACAATGACCAGATTTGAGCTTCATCAGGAGTGTTTGGCACATTTGGAAAAGTAGATGTCTAAGTATAGGCCATAACTTCTGATTGCTGCCCAGGATTAGTGACAGGAGAAATTTCGGTCATGAAGTTACCAAAGAAGGTATCCATTCTCTGCATTTCAAATGAATTAGAAGATGCAGTGAAAGGTGTGTTTGCATCATTTAAATACGTCATGGTGTGTTTAAGATAACGTTCTTTGTTTATCCTGATTCTATTTGGCTGTCCATTTTCTAATAGCCACAAATGAGACCAATCTGTGGCAAAGTAACCATGCAGTTGTTCGGACAAGTCCCTGCTTAAAAACAAACCATAGAATTCAGGGATATCAACAACAATAATGTCAATTATCTGATGAACCTTAGGATTGGAAGATAATCTAACCAGAACATTCTTAAGCTCACCAATTGACTTAACGTTCGTTCGATCAAGCTGAATGATTTTGAGATCAGAAGGGTTAACTTTTGCGTTAATTATTTGACAAATATATAGAGGCATCACATTTGACGATGCACCAGAATCGACCATACAATTATGTACATTCCTAATAAAAATTTCAAAGGTCAACAAGAAAGGAGAGACATTTTTCTGGCTGTTAGCAGCGGAATTCTGTTGATTTTTAGTTGTTGTCCCTAAAACAGTTTTATCTACATTTAATACAGTTTTCTCATCTAAATCCCTTTTATTTGGTGGTTCAAATGTCGTTTTAGTTGGGATTCTTTTGGTTGTTTTTGAACCAATTTCTGCAGTTTTCTTGCTACCAGGGTCATTGTTTTTACTATTTTAAGCAATACTTTGAAGCATTTTATGCAAAATAAGGGGAAAATAGCAGCTCGAAAACATAAATATTGGCCCTTAGTTTTTTTAGATATTCGATTAAATCGTATTCTAAAATAGGGCCTGCTAAACTTTGTTTAATTTCATCTTTCTTTTCCTATTTTGGAAGAACATTATTACTTACTTCATAAGAAGGTTTGTTTTGTGTTTTGCTTCTCATGTTGTAGAGGTGAACAATTTCAAAATTTGTTTGGAAGATACTATCCGAGAAGTGACCGAAAATTTTGGGAGATGATTCCTCCTCTTCTGTTACTTCTTCCTCAACTACGTCTTCAGAATTTTCAAGAGGAACAAAAGCCGAATTATCATGTGCTTCTAAAATGGTTTGCAAAGCGTACTGCAAGATTTCAAAATTCAGACCTTCAGTGGTCAAGTTTGGTCGGTTGGGGGGGAAAGGTTTTCTGAAAGGAGGTTTAAAATTTCATTTTCTTGAGGATGCCTCCTTGGCTGATCTCTTCAAGTCCACGACCTGATTGGACAGTTTTTGGAAATCTTTCTGCAAGCTTTCTAAGTCTAAAGTTTCTAGTTGATTTTTAATTTGAGGAGGCCTAGTGAGGATCTCTATTTTTTTTTTAGATGATGAAGTTGTTTTAGCTTCACTATTGAGATTGTCCTTTAATCTTAATATATCCTTTTCAATTTGGATTTCTTCCTCAAAGGCTCCTAATAGAGTGTTCTTTTTAGACCTTTTGACCCATATGGTGATATTATTGTGCAAGGCTTTAGCGTAATATGTGACGATTAGACTTTCTGTAGACATCGAATCTGCAGGGATTTTATTCTTTAGGGTAAGAAATATCTGGTTAGAATCTTTTACTTTTTCCTTAGGATTCAATTTTAGACTAGAGAGCTCCATAACCAAGACTTCAAGAGATTTATCATCTCCAAACTTCTCTAAGAAACAGGTTTCAAATTTGTCCCAAGAGACGATGGTCCGGGGTTGTTGGGAAAAATACCATGTGGAGGCATTGCCCTCAAAAGTATAAGGAAATAGTCTGCATACTACATCTTAATGCTCTACATTTTAGAGTCTAATATCCAACATAAAAAAAATTATGTGATCCTCAGCAAATTGTTTAGAATTTCGATCAAATTTAGGCAACCATTCTCCAAGTGTTTCAGCAATGGATGTTGCGGTTCAAGTACAACCATGACATTTTGATCGAGCCAAGGTATGGTAGGATTTTTTTGGTTTTCCATGGGTGTTGGTGGTGTCAAAGGATGAGATTATTTAGATGAGAAATTGCCTTCGTCAGATGACTCTCCTCCTGAAGAGGATGGAGATGAACCAGGTGGGGAAGGTTGGATACTAGACCCTCTGACTCCAAAAGTAGGTATTTCGATAGGATCAGTGGTATTATCACCTAAAGGATTTGAGAGTAGACTGGTGCCTTCAAGTTGTTCTCGGATATCCAAGAAATCTAGGGGTTGATTAAGTGGCCTACTAGATTGTCTGATACAGGCTAAGGCACTATGTGTCCTTATGAGTGACTAATGAACAATCACTTGGACTTCGTCCCCTTGAGGGGCTGGAGTCACTGGTTCAACAGGAATCTCAGGATTATCGTTTGAGGTAGTTTATGTTTCAAGTGTAATGTTGTTGTCTGAACAAATACGCGTTACAACAGAGAAGCGAGTGTGTGGGGGAGGAGTATTGCGACCTCCACATGCCATCAATTGAATTCATCCCTCCTTCTAGCGCCATTTTTTGACGGGAAAATGTGACATGCCGTCAACTGGAAGAATAGATCTAGACTAGGGTTGTCTAATTAACCCAAGCCGTTTGGTGTAATCTATTCTGACGGGTTTAATGGCTCTATTAGCCAACTAAAGTCCTAAAACAAAGAAATGAAATAAACTACTTAATGATAAAAATATACTAATATATATACTTTAATCTAATTATTTACAAATGTATTAAACAAAGAGGTAAATATGAACATAATAATTACAGGTTGCAAGTTTTAGTGAAAGCATTGCAAAATCAATGTTTTGTAATTGTTCTCAAAACTAGATAAAGAAAGCACATATTTTTGTATTTTCTATTTTGTAATCACATATCTAAGATTCGTAAGTAAAACATGATTTGAAACAAAGATAGAGTGATGGTCAAAACCGATCAAATAAATTTCTTATTGTTGGACAACTGAGAGGGGGGGCAGGGGGGGTGAATCAGTTGTTACCGTGCTTAAACAATTATGCTTCTTTTAAACTCTTTGCAGAAACACTAAATGATGATCACAATAATGGAGGGAAATAAACAATGGCACTTTCAGCATCATTCACATATATGAGAAACACAAAGACAGATATTTCCCGAGGAAACCCATACAGGGTAAAAACCTCTTTTTCTTTATATGATAAGTAATAGCTACATTCTTTACATTATCATACATATGAGCACGAAATCATAATGAGGCTACAACCTCAGTTTTGCAAGCTGCTACTTGTTGAAACTCTCTGTTTTCTCTAGCACCCACTAGAAGGAAGAATCAACTCCCTGGTTTCTCTAGCACCAACTAGAAGGAAGCACCAACTCCCTGGTTTCTCTAGCACCAACTAGAAGGAAGAACCAACTCCCTCAGTGTTTCCAGCACCAACTGGATGGAAGCACCAACTTCCAATCATACAGGCACCAACCTGTATAACAGAGAACAAGAGTTCTTCGTTGCACCACCCTGCCACCCTGGTTTCTCTGGCTACAACCAGATGGAAGCTAAAACTCCTTGTGTTCAATCACCCACTTGAACCTATGAGGACAACAATCCTCCCTAGCACCTCCCTTCCACCCTGAAACATAAATCTTTGCTACTGAAACTTATTACAATGATATAATGTTCAACAATGGCTTACCAGACTCATCACTGTTCTGCTGCATTTCATTGCTCTGTCTACCTCATTGCCTTCCTGCACACATGACTTGCGCTATCTGTTCTTCTTCTTTTTATGCTCTGTGCACCATGTCCATTCACTGCCCAGTTCCTCTTCTGTTCAATTCAGTTGTTGCACTCTCCTCCTTCTTCACACATGAATCACCATCAATAACAGCAACCACAGAAACTCCAATAGCAACAACAACCTGATCTCTTCTTTGTACCGTGTACTTATAGCTTCTATGCACTTTGTGCATGCAATGTGTGAAATACCTCTGCATACTCACACCGCGCCGATATCCTCCACCTCTCGAGTGCTCTGCCTGATCATCATCATGACTCTTCAGCTTCTCTGGTGGTTCAACCCATGTGTCTATAATCACTAGGTGTTATGCCAAGATTCCTTTTTCTCTCTTGTAGTTGAGACTCTTCGTCTTCTCTGTTATAGTCGAGCCCACCCTCTTTGTTTTAGCTACAAGATTCAACACTCATCCATCTGTCAATCCCTTCTAAGAATAGTCTTCCTTCATTGGACAAAGCTTGGAGACTCTTCATCTCCTCTGGTGATTACACAGAGGTCTCTTCGAATTCTCTGGCAGATGCCATCAATGGTTTCTGGCAGTTTCAGTGTGTCGTGCATCAGTAGCCCTCCAATCTCCTTCAGGTTTATCTACGTCGTTGGATGACCTTTATTAGATATTGCATTCATTTTGGCATTTATGTGGCCAAGCTTAGCACCTCTAGCTTCTACCTCCATCTTCCATCGATGTGACCAATGGCTATGACCGCGCGCTTATGCATAAAGTTCTTTTTTGATTTCTCATTTCACTATGCTCCGTTGACCCCAAGTCAGCGAAATTTCGATCACTTGCCACATGTCCTATGATTTGATGGTCCATATGTGATCTTGATTCAAAGGCTACGATCGAATCACGATTTCACGATTTCGGCATTCTTGTTGCATTTGGTTCTTTGCCTCTCCATGTCATGATTCACAAAACTCTGATATGGAGTTAGATCAATGATCTAGATCTAATCTCTATTCAACAGTTGCGATTAAATCGCGATTTCGACATCCTTGATCTCCGGTGTTTTTGTCACTTCAAAGTCCCAATTCATGAAACTCCGACATGGGATCGGATCAACGGTCCTGATCAACACTTGATCTGACGGTTCGGATCATTTCGTGATTTCTCATATCATGATTTCGACATTCCTGTGGTGAATGTTCTTGTCACTTCCAAATCCCTATCCACAAAACTCTGTAAAGAAGTCGTATCAATGGTCCAAATCACATCTTGATCTTACGGTTGCAATTATGTCGTGATTTCGCATATCACGATATCAGAATTCTTGATGTTAACATTCCTTGACATCTCCAACTCTCGATCCTTGAATTCCCGAAATGGACTTGGATTCAACGGTCCAGATTCAATCTTGATTTGACGGCTCAGATTACGTCGCGATTTTGCATATCGCGAAATCGGAATCTCTGTGGATGATATTACTTGTCATCTCCAACTCTCAATCCCCGAAACTTCGACAGGAGTCAGATCAATGGTCCACATAACCCCCTAAGATGGACGGTCCTCCTGCTTTCGGGATTTTGTGAGCCCTCTACTCCTTGCACTTTAAAGATCATGCAGGTTCTCCTCGATCCCACGGTGGTCGAACCCTGCGCTAAGATCTAATGCCTGAGATCTATCCTTCTCTTTAGCACGCTCGTCTTGTCTATATTCAGATCTGATGGCCCTCATTCTGTCGGGAATTTTGGATGGGATCCAATGATCAGAAATGCTTCACAAACTTTATGGGACTTCATCATGCTTGATCAATAGTTTAGATCAATCCTCGATTTGACGACTGAGGATTGTTACGTTTAGACAATTGTTGCATTGCTGGTCTTCCTGAATATCACTGCATTGCTGATCATCGTTGTTGTAATCAAGCCATCATCTTTTCTATACTTGCCATCAATGACAAGCATACACTGTGTGTAAAACATACCAAACATCCTCTGCACTATCTCTTCTGATCTTATCGAGGTTGCTCTGCAGCGTCTTCCCAAAATAATTCTGGTGCCCATCTGTTACATTCTTCCTGTACTCATGCCATCTTCATTGTTGTACTTGCCATCAATGACAAGCCCAACACTTTTTTCACTAATAACTAAAATGATGAAAATTAGAAGAAAATAAAGATAACATGTTACTAGTTTCTTAATGTGTTTATGCCTCTTTATGATCTAAAACTCCAACTGTCTCGCTTGTGAAATAAATCTACAACAGGATCGTACTAATGTCTCCTGAATAAATTCAACATGTCTATTTACATCTAGGATATAAGAACATAATAGTAGACATGTATGATCCAGTGATCTTAAAATTATGAATTATTACAGTAAGAAAAATCTTTATGTGAAGCATTCATTTTATCCATCAATTAAACATTAGGCATAAATCATGATATTATAATTCATATAACAATCACAGTCATAGAATATGGAACAAGAAGTTATAGACAAGATTTTAAATCATTCAATGAAATGTAATATCATATGCTAAAGAGGAAAAAACTGCGTAACATATCAATATTTCATGATAAAAAGGAAAAACATAGATGGAAAAATTTTCACACTGGTCTAAAGCCAAATGCGGATCAGTTGTCCATATAGTTCTAAAAGTCACATGCCTGTAATCTGTTCTAGCCAAGATGATTGTTTCTTACTGATCCAGATTTTATGAGCAAAACGAAATGAATACAGATTATTAACAGGCACATAACACAAGATAATAGAGATACAGTAAAATTGGTTTTCTATTCAATAACGAAATAAGCTGAAACTATAAAATGTAGTGAAAACAAGCTTGCTAGAATGGTGGCAACTTATCTCTGAGAAGAGATGTGACGGCAGTGCGAATTCACAAGAAGAAAGTTACAATGAGGCTCTGAAGGCATTTTTACAATAAGCAAGAATGCCAAAAACCTAACCCTAGGAGATGAAGCACCAAAATTCATGTGGGCCCCATTTGAGTAAGTTAGTACATCAACTTCCCGGGGTCATAACTTTTGCATACGATCTTCGTTTTAGACGTGTGATAGCCCATTGAAAAGGTATCATAGAGGAGATTCACTTTGGGGGCTCAATGATGCCTTCATATATAATTGAGGAGATCAATCCCGAAAAACCTTCATTTAGGCCCTCAAAATGGCCCCATAAGTTAAAACTACTAAAAATAGTAAATTTCCAAAATTGTCCAAAAATTGTTTTGAGCCAGTTGGAAAAGGTGGGTGGCCACTGATATCCATCTGGATCAATCCTCCCTTCTTAGGAAGCAATGGTCTCCATTGAGTTGAGGTACCCCATCAAATGAGGAAATTTCTGTTGAATTTGGCCCCGGGTGAGCCACTTGCCTTGGTCCAGGAGTTGCCCTGCTTTGACGACTTGATAAAGTTGGATCCTTTGTTTTCAATTTCCCTTGATTTGTCTGTCCATGATATGATCATTGGATTCTCGTTGTATGCAGTTGGGGTTGAGCTCTATTGGTGTCATTTTTTCTGCTACTTCTGAGGTGTCCAATAATGGTGGGAAATAAGGGCGAAGGAGATCCACGTTGAACACTGGGTGCAAGCTAAGGAAAGGAGGAATGTTGAGCTCAAAAGAATTATCCCCCATGGCCTTGGTGATAGTGTACGACCCATAACTGAGTGGGAGAAGCTTCTGATGGAGTCATGTAAGGCGTTCTTTCTACAAGTGCAACCAAACTTTGTCTCCCACCTGAAACTTATGTGGCACCTGATGTTGATCATGGCGTTGTTTTTACTTGTCATTGGACTTATGTAGGATATCATGAACCTGCTGGCGAATGTGCTAGATCCACTCAATGAACCGGGTGGCTTTGTCAGCTTCAGTTGGAGCAGGAGATGAGTCAGTCGAGGTGACCACAAGGGGAGTGAAACATATATGGGACCCAATGGTTGGAATCCCAACCCCACTTGAAAGGGGTTGTGGTCGTTTGAGCTATGTAGGGCTCGGTTGTAGCTATGCTGGACATAGGGAAGGCTCTCATCCCATGTGCGAGGGTACTTTCAATTATACATGCAAAGGATATGCACAATCATTCAATTTGCAACCTCGATTTATCCATCTGTCTGGGGGTGGAAGGTCATGTATTTTGTGAGCTTGGTGTCCAGTAGTGACCAGAGGCTCAACTAGATTGTGCTAAGAAATCGACTATCCCGATCTGAGAAAATGGTTTTTGGAATTCCAAAATGTACCCAGACTCGTTCAAATAAGATCTTTGCAATGGCCTCTGTTGTGATTCTCTTCTTCTAGGCAACCAGAATCACCATCTTAGAAAAGTGATCAACAACCACAAAAACACAGTCATTTCCCTGCTTGGTGTACGGGAGGCCCGACATGTAGTCCATTGAGATGGATTCCCATGGCCTGTTGGAAGTAGGAAGAGGGGTGTACATGCCCTATTTCTTAGTGGTCAGTTTGGAAATAGCATAGGCAGTGCAAGACCTGATATACTTGTTGACATCCTGTTGAAGTTTCGGCAAATAGAAATGTTTCTGTAGCATCACCACTATATTTTCGACGCTGAAGTGTCCTGCCACCCGTTTGTAGTGTGCTTCCCAGATCAGCTTCGCTCACTACTTGATGGAACACATATATGGCCCAGACAACACAACAACCCATCCTAAAGATGGAAATTATCGACAACTGCGTTTGCACCCAACATTTGGTAGGTGGTGGCGAAGTCAGGGTCTGTCTCATAGAGTTGGGGCCATCTATATGTCTCATGGTTGCAAGAGTCTAGCACCATGGTGAGTGTCACGACTGGCAATTTGCTAAGGCAATCAACGACGCAATTGGTGCTTCCTGTTTTATACTTGATGTTGAGGTGGAATTGTTGCAAGTATGTGGACCACTTTTGATGGTGGTCATTCTGCAATTTTCCCTGTGTCTGCATGAAATGCAGTGGCTTCTGATCAATGTGGATGATTGTCTCCTTCCCAAGAATGTAATGTCTCCACTGGTGGCATGCTTTCACAATGGATTACATTTCTTTGTTATAAGTATGGTACTTACGGACAGTATCTGACAGTGTCTCACTATGATAGGCCACGGGGTGGCCATGTTGAGTGAGAAAAGTGCCCACAACATAGTCTAAAGCATCTGTCTCGATCTCAAAGGGATGTTGCAAGTCTAGTAGTGAAAGTATTGGGGCTGAGCACAAGTGTTGATTCAAATCATCGAACGCTTGTTGATGGGACCAGCCCCACGCAAATTTTTCCTTACCACTACCCCTATTTATTTAGTTGAGGGCCCATGAAATATGGGATAATCCCAACATGAACCTGCGGTATAAATTGGCAAGGCCCAAGAAGCTCTGAATCTTAGTGAGTGTTTTTGGGGCTAGCTAGTCATGGATGACTTGGATCTTGGCTAGATCCACATGTACACCATGTTGATCAATGATGTAGCTTAGGTAATGGACCCTGTCCATGTCGAAGGAGCATTTTTCCAAGTTGGTGTATAGCTTGTGTTGTCACAGGGTGTGCAGAACCTATTGAATATGCTGTAAGTGTTCAGCCCAAGTCTTGTTTTAAATTAGAATGTCATTCAGATAAACCACTACAAAAATATTGGTGAATGGTCACATGATATCATCCATCATCATCATAAAAGTGGTTGGAGCATTTGCCAAACCAAAGGGCATGACCAACCATTCAAAAAGGCCTTCCTTTGACTTGAAGGCAATCTTCCATACATTTGTTTGTTGTATCAGGACCTAGTGGTAGCCCGAATTTAGATCAATCTTACTGAAGTATTTGGCCCCTGTGATTTGATTAAGGAGGTCATCGATTTGGGGAATCAAGCACCGGTTTCTGATTTTGATTTTATTCAGAACTCGGTAATCAATACAGAGTCACCAAGTTCCATCTTTCTTCTATACCATCACGATTGGGCTCCCGCAAGGTGATGAGTTGGAGCAGATGTGCCCCTTGTGGAACACTTCTTGGATCTATCATTTGATATCCTCATTCTATAACAAAAAGCGATGATAGACTGGCCCATTGGGAAGCAGTGTGTCAGGGGTCATATCAATGGGGTGCTTGACCTGGCAATGCAGAGGTACCCCTGTAGGTGAGCATAAGATATCCGATTATTCTTCCACGACCTTATCTACTTGCTTCTACTATGTGGAGAGGATGGCCACAGAGACCCTGGATGTGGATGTGATCTTTCTCTTATTATAAGAGTGAATCATGAAGAAGAAAAACTTCCCCGTCTGAGAGATGACCTTCCTACATTTCTTAACAGAGATCGAGGAAATAACACTAGGTGGGACTGCTTCGGGTATCCTGTACAATTTCCTATTCAAAGTAACAATAATACTACGATGCCTAGACTAATATATAGCATGAAATTTCCATAAATAAGGTTGTCCCAAAAGAACATCACAAACTTCGAGAGGAGAAACATCACACAATACCTCATCTTTGAAGGGATTGATGTCGTATGACAATCGACACTATTGGCTGACGCAGAGATCGCTTCCTTGGCAGAGCCACCCAATGGTGTAGGGTTGTGGGTGCGACATTGTTGGCAGGGTCAGCTGCTTGACGACATCTACTGAGATGAGGTTCTTTTAGATACCGCTATCAATGATGAAGTGTAGTGAGGTGCCTTTTACCCACATCTGTGAATGGAAGAGGTGCTCTCCTTCTTCTGGCTCGTCTAGTTCACCAGGTTGGAGCTTGGTGGTAGCAACGGTGGCACTAAGTTTTGTGTCAATGATTCGTCTTCCCCTTTTTGGTTCTAGCTCAAAGTCAAAATTTGCATCTGATTCATAGGCTTTCACTTTGGCCACTAGCGACTGCTTTGAGCGGCAGTCAGCAATGTTATGCCAAGGGCCCTTATGGAAGTCGCACCACTTCTCGGTATCTTTCTTTGTCTTTTCGGTGTCCTTCTTTGCTTGTGGCTTGGACTAGTTTTCCTAATACTGTCCATATTTACTCTGTCCTTTGTTCGGTGGGTTGGGGCTTCCCTTTCCTGGCTTTTTTTGTGAGGGGCTCCTAGGCCCAAATTACCGCGTCTTTTGTTTTAGCTTCTACTCGATTTTGACAGCATATCGGTAGGCCACGCCCAAGGATGAGATGTCCAAAAATTCCATTTAAATATGGATGTATATATGCAGAGCACTACGATACTTGAGCACCATATGTCACTCTGAATATTTGATACCCAACTTGGTGCGCAAGGTATGGAAGATATTTGTGAAATCTAGCACTGCTTGGTCTCTTTCTTGCTGCAGTGTGGTCCATTTGGTATACAGGTCATCATAACTTCCGAGAGGGTAGTATTGTTCCTTAATAGCATCCTTGAAGGATTCCCAAGTGGTCGTGGCTGAAAATAATGAGTTTTCCTCTATTTTCTTTTGCTCACAAAAAGTTTCCCACCAATCTTTGACATGAGGAATGACTTTGAGGAGCGCAAAAGTA
This sequence comes from Picea engelmannii, assembly GCA_009831015.1. Lineage (NCBI taxonomy): Eukaryota > Viridiplantae > Streptophyta > Pinopsida > Pinales > Pinaceae > Picea > Picea engelmannii. The sequence continues at coordinate 387,889 of ML789629.1, read as the reverse complement.
ATCTTTTCTCTATTCAAAAAGTTATGGACAGGAAAATACCCTTCTAGTAGATTCAACCACTTGTCTACAACATCTATGTCTATATGACCTTCAAATATAGGAATAACAAAGTTTATTTGTACCTTGAAGGGGGCGGCGCCTCCGTTTGAGAAGATGCGTTGCCTGTTGGTAGCCGCTGAAGGATTTGCGCGAAACTATCCATCATCTCGTTCCTCTGTTGCATGAGGGATTCCTCAATCAACAGTATGAAAGGATCTCTTGTCCCATCATCTTTATTTTCTCCATCCATGGGAGGTTTCTTGGGCATGTGAGAGCTTCTGTCCTCAAGAGAAACAAGCTCAAGACCCAACTCTTTGTACTTCGACCTCGTTGGGGACATGCATTAAGATGACAAGGAGCAGACCCCTATGATACCACTAATCCATATTTATGAGAAAAATGAAATGAATAAAAATTATTAACAGGTGCATAACACAAAATAACAGATATATAGTAAAAATGGTTTTCTATTCAATAACGAAATAAGCTAAAATTGTAAAATGCAGTGGAAACAAGCTTCCTGGAATGGTGGCGGCTTATCTCTGAGAAGAGATGTGACAAAAACGTGCATTCACAAGAAGAAAGTTACAATGAGGATCTTAAGGCCTTTTTACAATAATCAAGAATGACAAAAATCCTAGACATCTAAAAACCTAACCCAAGGAGATGAAGCGCCAAAAGTCATGTGGGCCCCGTTTGGTTAAGTTAGTACATCAATTTCCCAGGGTCGTAACTTTTTCATTTGATCTCTGTTTTAGGCATGTGATAGCCTGTTGGAAAGGTATCATTGAGGATATTCATTTTGGGGGCTCAATCATTCCTTTATCTATCACTTAGGATATTTATTCCAAAAAACCTTCATTTAGGCCCTCAAAATGGCCCCAAAAGTTAAAAATGCTAAAAATAGTAAATTGCCAAAATTGTCAGAAAAATGTTTTGAGCCAGTTGGAAAAGGTGGGTGGCCACCAATATCCATATGGATCACTTACAAAATTAATAGTATTTAAAGTGTCTTGAGATCACATTCTCCTATCTCACAGGATAGGATAGGATCTCATAAAATAAAAAATATTACAAAAATAGTGGGCTAGGAGCCACTTATAACAGAGTCAGTTTTAATCAAAGATTGATCAAAGTTTTTACAAAAAAAAATAGAAAATAAACTACTAATCATTTACATGCATAATCGAATTTGTCTCCTCCATATGATCAACAACAGAATCTACTATTTCTTGAAAAACAAAACAAATTTAATAAGTTAGAAAATTACCCATAACTAATTTCTAATTTTTTTTATTTAAAAAGAGACTTGGCTACAGAATCGAAGATTCTATAGCCAGTCTTATTTTAGAAAACAAAATCAAATTCCAAATCGATTTATCTCGAAATAGATAACAGGAATAAAACAAGAGAAACAAATTGTTTTACCATTTTAAAAATTTACTAAAGATGGGTCGGGTAGTTCAGAATTTACTATCGTCTTGACACTTGTTGCATTTTTTATTACTATGTTTCCTGTCTATTGATGCATTTAGATTTCCTCTTTGCATGCACTTTGAGGTAGATGTTTTCTTATCTCAATGATTCATTTTGAGCAGTAAGCATTTTAATTCGGGCCTGAAGAATGGGTATGTTGGTGTAATACCGCTCAATCCAATGGAAACAAACATCACACTGTATAGGAGGAATGGTAGGTCAATGAAGTGCACAGTAAAAAATGGATTTATTAACCTTACCTGCTATTTTCCTTTATCATGTCTAATACTAGAGAACCCCTCCTTACCTTTGAGGCACGGTGGAAAATTTGTCACAAAGTCATAAGGTTCGGTAGGAACAATAAATTTCTTCTTGTAACCTTGACAATCCGGATCTTCCAAAAATAGAAAATCTTCTATTTCATGATCCAAGACCTCATCAACCTCGATCGGACTGATCGAGCTTAGATGAGTGTCATTTCGGTTCCTTCATTTCCTTGAAATTATACGACCTTCTTTTTTGTTCTTGAACCCTAAGTCTGTGCAGTTCTTTTTCGTTGCTTTAAAAAGGTTTCTCGACATTCAGATTCACAATAACATTCGGGGTAACATCAATATTAAGAATAAGAGGGTCAATTACCCCCAATTCAACAGTCTCTTGCTCAAGAAATTCTACATATGAAGGCTTACTTAGCATTGTTGCATCTAGAGGGTTTGTGTTAAGAGATTCTGGTCCATTGATTGAAATACCAATCTGTTTTTCAATCAATGACTTGTCTAAGTTAGGGTTTACTATAGTAACAGTGTGAGAAAAACCATTCCTTATCAAACAATTATCCCAATAGTCACCCATGGTCGACAAGTGATGAATAAACAAAATCTTAATCAATCTGTGATGGAACAGACTTGAATCAACACTTTGTCTCTTATATCTTTTGGACATTTTATAGAGTCTTCTCAACAAATAAAATGTCATGTCTAATTCAAAACCAATGAAATGCATGAGTAAGTGGATGTGGTAGAGGAAGACCAACCTGTATCTCCCTTCACAGGTCACGAATGGTTTAAGAATCAACAACAAGATAATCCAACTAGGTTTAACCAAGGAAGTGGAAATACCATTTTTCACAATAGTTGATCTTTCGGGATGTCATAAACAGGCTCCAAGCTACTCCTTCAATTCGAGCGTTTTTGAGCCATTTTTAACCCTTCGTGGAAGCCCTATTGCTTCACTTAGAAACCCCTCGGTTAAATCTAACTATGTGTCCCTAATTTTTTCTTTGCAAGCATCGAAGATCTGTGCGAAAGCCTACGCCACCTGAAGGTTATAGCCTTCAAATATTTTAAGGAAACATCCTAGCCTTGGATTTTTAAGTCCTCAATCACATCGTCGTGAGAGAGTAAATCCTGGCACCCATTTAGATCCAAGTAAATGACAGGAGTCATGACAAATGAAACCAGAATGTAATAGGGATAACTCAAAATATTTTTAAGTTTGAATGGTAGGAGCAACAGGAAAAAATATGAATGGATAGTGGAGAAACGACCATAACAAAGCCTGTGTGTTATCATAGCACAGGTAGTGGGAGTAAACACCAAGGGTTTGATCATAAATTCTTTACCATTCCTTGTAATGAGAGCCAGGCATATAGAGTACCAAAACCCTATGTATGCAATGAATGTCTCATTAATATGTTAAGCCAATGAGGTGAGGTAAAGACGTGAGTGCAACAGGCATGTATTCATTTGAATGTCTGTTGATATGACCATTAAATTCGTGAGAGGACTAACCAATGTATCAAAGGCTCTTAAAAAATTGAATACAAACTATCGAACCATACAATAACTAGAGTAAAACCCCAAGACATCTAAAATAGGTCATTAAAACATTAGATTTAGATCTTATGTAAGCATGGTGACCTTCAAAAGGATGCATTCTATGACATATAAATTATAACACCAGGCTAGGTTTTATGTTTGATTCATGATTACAGTCATGAATCAAACGTAAAACAAAATGAAATCCCATACAATAAGAAATTAATAAAAATATTTCTTAACCTAGTAATTATCTCAAAATTCTCAAAAAAACATTTACGAAATCGAGGTGAAGGCAGCTACAGAAAATGCAATTTCTTGTTTAAATATCAAAATCATGTGGGGATGCCAACACTACCTTGTTTCAATCCATCAATTGGCTCTTCATGTTATCCAATAGTGAGGTACACCATTTATAAACAATGGGTCGTAAACACCCCACCACATAGAACATGAGTGGCCTTGATTCCTGGTGCAACGAGGCCAACCCTGAAATCCATGTAAGAACAAGTACAACGACCTTTAATATCAGGTTCACGATTGCCTTGATTTGGAGTTGGATCCCTACTTGATCTATTCCTACAAAACAATGGGTGGAAATGTACTCCTCCATGGTAATACCACCCTTGTCCCCTCAGGCCTTTAGATTCACTACCCCGCCACGACGAGACAATCCTATGATAAAATATATGTCATCCACTTCAATACCCAATGGTTTCCCATCGATATTGAAAGCCTTTGTCTCCAGATCCTAGCAGTTTATGAGCATATGGAGTAACCTCACTAGAGCCCTCATTCCTTTGTTGCATCTATCTCTTCATGCTCCCTCTCCCTCTATTCAATCACCATCCTACAAAGGAAAAGTCATTTTTTGAGTTAAATCTTGTAAAAAAAATGTTCATTGACTTGTATGTGGGATATCATGGTAACATTTGTGTATAGGGATACATATACGTGGTTAGGCTTTGCTTTTTCCACATATATCAGTGTGTATATGCGACCCTATGAACTATCACTTGCGTACACCCTAATTCACATTTTGCGCCCTATAATACTAAAAAAATGAGGCCTAAAATTGAAATGCAAACCAATGAAATTGAACTAGAAGGGATGGGCACTTACCTGGTCTATACGATTGTTAATTCCATTGATCACAACTCCCACAATCGACACTTGAATATCGAAGGCAAAATGGCCTAAAATGCACTATGCAGGTGAAAAAACTCAAATGGTATGGTAAAATGGTATATTTTCACTATTAGTAGAAATTATTTACCCACTCTATATAGTTTATGCTAATTGTTTACCTTGTGGACTAATAGTATAGTGGAAAGAATTGGTTTTGGTGGTTTTGTCTAGTATTTTTGTGGTTTCTAGCGTCATATCGCTCGTTCGTGCCTTAGACATGTATTTTCTTTCACCAACATATAGGATAAATTGTCACTCCATTTTTCATTCTTGCATTGTCCTATGACTTTGATCCATATGCTTTAGGTACAAACCCATTTATTAGTGACTCAAAACCTTCTTACTGCTACTATAAGTGTCGTTATTAAGTGGTAGAATCTTACCAAACATGGGTGCCCTAGTTGGAACCTTTGTGCCATTTGGTGCCCATGCAGAAGTTATTCCATAGGACCGAGAGTTCCTTATAGTTCTAATATGACTTTGTGTTCGAATCTCATATTCTTACTCACAAGCATTTTGACCTTTACTTATGGGACTCCCCCTGAGTCTTGGTTAAGCTCTTTTCCAAATCTCTAAAAAACAAAAAGATTGTCGAGTGAACTTGTCTCTTTCACACTCGTTAAATGGATTTGAAAGGATGTATATTTGGTGTACGTTTAACCCTTTTTCGGACCCAATAGAATACTTACAAAAAAGGAATACTATAGTCATCATTGGCTAGAAGAGTTCTCCTGGGTATTATTTTATACTTTTACGGGCCTAGGGGACTAAATATATGAAAAATGAAATTCTTTGGACTTAATTTGTAATCACATTCCATCATCCTAGTTGCAGTATTGAGCCTATTGTTGAATCCCTCTTTCTAGTTATAAGCCTCTTACCTCAACAATTTGCATCACTAGCCAAGCAGAGCCTTGTTTATATCATTTGCAACTTGACACCCTGTACCCTAGGAGGAAACATTCCCCCGAGTGTCTATGCCCTGCATCCACTTCCTTGCATTGAGAATAGGTATGTTCCATTGTTTGGAGATAGTTCTTTACTCACATCACTCATTTCCTCTCCTATATCATAACATTGCTTTGCCTATGCCAAAAACAAAAAAGACAGGTGGGAAAATAATATTATCTCTCATCGGAAACAATCATGTCACCTTTGAACATAACACAAAATTTTGAATCCAATGTCATCCAAAGTTTGGGTTTAGCATGACCTTAGGAAGATGAGCTCATTACATAGAGTTTACTCCTCCAACTGGTTATTCTTCCAGTCCCTATGGAGATTTCGTTGATGCCTCTTGCATCACAAAATTTTATTATCAAGTCTATGTTTACTGAGTTATCCATATGTCTCATGCTCTCGTTCAAAGGATGTCTATAATCCTGTGTCAGCCATTTCTTACCGTTGATATTATGGTAGCTTCAGGAGGTATTTAGCTCCACGTGTAAACCTGAAGAGGATAGAATACTCTGGGAAGCAAGAAGAAACCCTAATGAGTGGGCTAATAACCCTATAAGACTTATCGGTTGAAGAAGACAATTTATATTAGGTTATTAGCCTCCAAGAGAAGAAGTTAGCCAGAAATAATAATATATATTGAACAAACAGATACCCAAAATGAGAAGTCAGCCCAGGCAGTTAGCTAGAATTAGTATAAATACAGGAGGTCAGTTCTCATTCTGGCAGGCAGTCTCAGAATTATAGAGCAACAACATGTGTGCACTGCAGTGCCTAGTCTTATGCGTAGGTTTGAGGAGAGATGCCATTGCAGCTGCTACAACTAGCAGATCACATTTGGATTGGACTATCTCTTGGCTAGGATTTGGAAAATCTTATCAACTCTTGTTGGTGTGCTATCCTTGGGGAAAGATGTGCTACCCTTTGTTTGGCTATCTAGCCTAGGGTTTGCTTCTGGAGTGATTCTCTGTCAAGGTTAAGGTGCTCAGAGGGTGGATTCGGCCTATGGCTTGGTGAAAATAGAGATATTATCAATGGTAAAATGAGCACATCCATTATATTCTAACAGGTTATGGGCCCATGCCTCCTTCATTCAGTCTAAACACTGTAAGGAAACATAGCTTCTAGGATATTGATCTCGCTGAGGAACTGTTGCAAGGGTTACTAGCAAAAGCAACTTCCAATACACTACCTCGAGGGTTACTAACAGGAGCAATTGTATAAACTCTAATCCTCTCGTTGAGGCACCTTAAGTGAAGGGATTGACCTAATTTCCAGACAAATCAGTGCACCCTAGCCTAACACATCTCCTGATACTGTCAACAAGCCAAGACGTCAAGTTTGAGTTTCTGGTCAAATCTAGGGTTGACCAAGTCAAAGAAGCCGTGACTTATTCTATGAAGTCATAGAACAAGTTAGATGGAGCCTCTAACTTCATAGCATGGAATACAAGGATTGACCTTATCCTTGCCAAGAATAAAGTGTTGGATATCGTAAAAGGAAAGATCATGGAATTAGTGTTTGAAGAAGGAAAAGAGAAGGAACCACGAAACATTGCAATTATGGAGAAGTTCAAAGACAGTGACATCAATGCCATGAGTATCATAGTGGACTCTGTAAACGACCACTTGATACCCTACATCTCTCATATTGACTCATCGAAGAAGATGTACGATGCCCTAACAAGCCTCTTCTCAGTTAGAAACATTGGACAAGTTATAAGTCTAAAGAATGAGCTTTGTGACATGAAGATGAATGATGATGACAACATAACATCATACTTTGTGAGAATATCTTAGTTAAGAGATAAACTACAAGCTATTGAAGATATCATTTAAGAGAAGGAATTGGTAAACATAGTACTCAATGGTATTCCAAAGACATGGGATGCATTTGCCGCAAGCATGAACACAAGAAAGGAGTATTCGACATTTGAATAACTTTGGACTTGTTGTGCTCAAGAAGAATCAATGATTAGTGCAAAAGAGAAACCCCAAAAAAATTACGATGATTAAGCCTTCATAGCAAGATTCAAGAACTTCAGGAACAAAAGGAAGTTTGTCTCAAGGAGGAAGCCAAATCAAGAGAAAGACTTTTCAGAAATACAATGCTTCAACTGTCGAAAGTATGGTCACTACAAGAATCATTGTCCCGGGCTAAGAAAAATAAAATAAAATAAATACGAAGCATCAATTGCTGAAGAAAAGGAACCTACAAAGAAGACTAAGCAGGATGAAAGAGACTTCTTCTTCTAAAGGTAACAATACTCTTCTTATTTCTTCTACATATCTTGTTTGTATCATCTATGTACATATGTTGTATATCTATCCCTTGAAAGATAATGTATTCCAAGAAGAACTATACCTATGGAAGAACAACAAGATAAGGATTGATATCATTAGATAATACACATGAAAGGATGAAATACGTCGGATCAATCATGAAGAGACTCAGAAGAAGAAAAGACAGAATGAAGTCATAGAAAGACTTATAACATTTTTGTAGAAGACAACAATATGGAAGCGTGGACTCTGTTAGACAGAGAGAGCCAATTATATATTGCAGAAGACAATAAGAATGTAGATGGAAGCATGGATTCTGTTAGAAGGAGGGAGTCGATTATATGCACTCATACATGAAGCAAGGATTAGGAGGGAGATAATCCTATGATCCATTAAAAATAATGAAGTATGGTAGTAGCCATGAAAGACAATACATGTTTAGTTCAACCGCAGAAGAAGTCTTCTTCGAAGAGAAGTCTTAAAATATCCCTGGTTGTCCATCCACATCTGTGATCCTATGATGAAAGAAAGAAATGGAATCTTTAGGGCATGGAATCTATAATAAACTCCATGGACCCAAGAGCTAAATAAAAACATCAGGAAGAACATGAAGATTCCAAGAAAGAAAGAGAAGCCAGAATAACCAATCATTATATTAAGAATCACAAGATTACCAGCCTGATATGAACTCAATAAAAAAAATCAAGCAGAGGAACTGAAAGTCGTGATGAAGAACAGTGTATGAAAGACTTCTGAATGAAAGAATTGCGAGATCTATAACTAGAGGTTCTCCTAGATGGAGGGAGAAGACTATGATGATTATTTGTTCCAGTACACCAGACATATCTCTACGCGAGTCATTATATCATCTGCAACATCCATGAGTTGGAGTTCTACATCATATGAATGAAAAGAATGTTCTCCATAGAAATTGAATAAAGAGCATAAGAAGAGAAACATCAATACTTTGAGGCATACCAGAAAGAGACCCTTTCATGCAGATAGAAGAAGACAACTTGGTGGAGAATCTCCAATGCGCAGCATAAGTGTGGTGAATATTTTCTATAACAAATATATTGTATCAAGATGATTACTCAGTAGATCAGATCTCATTATGACAGAAGAAGTGCCACATGGATATGTTCCAGTTTTCCAACAATGATATACTCTATTGATTAGAGCTACATGAAGCCTTCAGAGAAAACTAGTGTTCCAGACCAAAGTACATTTGAAATCAAGCATTACATTATCCATAATGAAGTCTAGAAAGGAGAAAGTGGTTCTCCAATACATATCTCCACAGATGAGAAAATAAGCAGCCATTTTGGTAAAAGATGAAAGAGTTTGTGTACTCAAGATGGAGCTCATGGAGACGACTTCTTTATTGAAAAAGGAAGAGATGACTCCCAGGTTGGGAGGGAGCACTAAAAATATTATTGAAGACATTCATTGAAAAACAGTCCAGCTTGGACATATTCTTTCCTGTTCAGAAAGTGGATTGAGATTTCTGACGAACAACGATTTCCCATTGTGGTTAACATGGGAAATGGTACATATTGCTAATGTATCATAGACAATGAATTCCCATTGTGGTTAACATGGGGAGTGGTCTAGGGCAGTCTCTCTTCTTGAGGGTTACTTAAGAAGACTGGCCCGCCTCGCCGGACAACAATTTCTCATTGTGGTTAACATGAGGAATGGTATGTTTTGGAGGTTGATGCAGGACAGTCTTTTCCTCTTGTGGTTAATAGAGGAAATGGTTCAGACACTCATTCCTTAGGGTTTATACATTCTCTCCAAGGTGCACTTTGATTAGTGTAGGAAGAATGGCCCAGGGTGGGGAATGGTCCAGGTTCAAAAAATAGGATAGTTATTCTTCCTTGCTTGAGAAGAATAGTCCAGATATCTCATTGTTCTACTTTGAGGGTAGATATTCTTTCAAATCTCATAGATGTGAGTGAAAGATTGGCCTAGATGATTCAGTTTATATCATAACATTGTTTATGTGCAGGTTGATATCAAATGATTTTTATGAAGACTATATGACAATAGATGTATACTACTGTGGTGTACATGTTCCATTGTTCATGACTATACGTTGTCGATCAAGTACTTGTGTGTTACTTGGTGTGGTAGTGTACCACTAGATTGTAGTTATGTACTAATATGGATAGACACAGTTGTGTTCTATTTTGTTTCAATTTCCTTGAAGACTATCAACAGTATTGGATGGATAATCAAAGGATAGAGATTTCCCAAATGGAAAATGGTTCAAAACATTTGCTCTTATAGATTAGAAGAATGGCTCTTGTATCACTCTGTGGAGTGAGAATCATGTCTGATCACTCAGATAGAGTATGATTTCGAGATATGATGTAGTCGATGACACCGATGATGATGATGGTGCTCATGATCTAATCATGATATAGTCTATACAACTATGTTGATGCTACTGGGTGAATGGTATGTTTTTGTGCTCAATACCATTACCTATAATACCTCCCTATCTAGGAGGGAGTGTTGATATTATGGTATTTGTGGGAGGTATTTACCTCCACGTGTAAACCTGATGAGGATAGAATACTCCGGGAAGCAAGAAGAAACCCTAATGAGTTGGCTAATAACCCTAAAAGACTTGTTGGCTCAAGAAGATAATTTATATTAGGCTATTAGCCTCCAAGAGAAGAAGTCAGCCAGAAATAATAATATATATTGAACAAACAGATACCTAGAATGAGAATTCGGCCCAGACAATTATCCAGAATTAGTATAAATACAGAAGGTCAGTTCTCATTCTGGCAGGTAGTCTCAGAATTGCAGAGAAGCAATGTGTGTGCACTGCAGTGCCTAGTCTTTTGCGCAGGTTTGAGGAGAGCTTCCATTGTAGTTGTTGTAGCTAGCAGATCATGTTTGGCTTGGACTATCTCTTGGCTAGGGTTTGGAACATCTGATTAGGTCTTGTTGGTGCGCTATCCTTGGGGAAAGATGTGCTACCCTTTGTTTGGCTATCTAGCCTAGGCTTTTCTTCCGGAGTGATTCTTGGTCAAGGTTAAGGTGCTTGGAGGGTGGATTTGGCCTATGGTTGGGTGAAAATAAAGATATTGTCAATGGTAAAATGAGCACATCCATTATATTCTAACACTTAGAACTCTTGACTTTACATGTCGGCCATACCCTTAGTGTGTCTAAGAGTCACATGAATTTGTAGTCCTACCATGCACCCCGGTCATACTTTCATTATGGGTAGGTAACCTTGAACCCAACAATCAACATCTCCTCATTGGTCGCTGACTGGGGGGTTTCCCTTGTGTTCGACAAAAATAAATCTATTCACACATTGGGATTCATGTAGTGTCTTGGATGCCATTAGCCTTATTGGTGGTTTCCTCTCCTTTGTCAAAAGTATTCCTTATTGGATATTATTCAGAGGGTTTATTTCATGCACTACTTGCATATGGTGCATGTGTGAGACATATAGGGTCGTTGGTTCATGAACATCCTATTCGTTCAAGCTCCTCCTAATCATTAACCTATTGCTTTGTGCCTCGTGTTGACTGATGAGAGATGCCCTAATGCTCATCTTTTAGTGGGTCTCCTTCCATCGACTTTAGCTCATCTATTCTAGAAATGAGTCCTAGATTCCTATGAGTACCTAAAACATAGTTACCAACTTAATGAGAACTGTGACATCAAAATGAGAACTCTAGCCCCCAAAACCCATATTTTTGCATAAAAAACATCAAAATCAACCCCCAAATAAAAAAGTAGTGCTACTGGTAGCACCATTTTTTTAAATGGGGTCAAAATTACAACATTTTTCAAACATGGCCTTCAAAACTCAAACAATGGCTCAAAAAAACCTTCAAATCGGCACCTAAAAAAAAAGATGTCACAGATTTTTTTATTTTTTTTCAAAACATTAAATTTATAGATATTTTGAAATTGTATTTTGAGCAGTCGGTACCATTAAAACCAAAACCTCAAAATCAACCATCAAATTGAAATGTATGGCAACCGATAGCACCCATTTTAAATTTCGGGTATTAAAATGATATTTTTTTAAGTGGTAATTTGAAATCATCTTTACTGCTAACAAAATCATTAAATAAACCCTTAAATGCTTACTTTTAAAATCTTAGTTTATGACGCCAAACAAAAGATAATACATAATTCCATGAAAACAATACGTTTAAAAATATATATTCAAAACCCAAATTTGGAAAAAAAAACATTAAAAAAAAGGTGGATAAAAACAAAAACTAAAAAGAATGAAAAAAACAATAATATTATAAAAAAGATATATTTATTTTTACATTCCAGAAAGTTGGTGACAAGGAATCACTCAGGAGAGCACAATTAACTAGGGTTTGGTAGACAGGACCATAGCAGAGGACAACATGAGTACCAAGGGGGGTGGTAATGGAACCCCATCATATAAGTAGGTAGTAGTAGACAGAGGGAAAGGCCCATGAGGCATAGTTTTCAAGGCACCAATGACAAGAACCTAGAGATTGGAAATGGATAAGAGTCAGGAAAGTAACCAGAGGAAAGGCGATGGTATGGGGGAAGAAACCGGATAACCTCATAATGTTGCGCAAGAAACAGCGAGCCCCAATGGGGATGAAGGGCGTAACCCATGTAAACCAAAGACAACAATGATACCCAAGGTAATACTGAACGATCCGCAAACGCAACTCTACAGGGACCAAATGAAGACACATGCGCTAATATGCAAGTTTATGGGGTTTTGGCCAACAAAAAGAATGTTGCACAACTGGATTAAATATCAATGGAATCCAAGCAAAGAAGTGGATCTGCACCTGGGCTCGAAAGGATTCTTCACAACAATTTTCATGAACCTGGAAGATAGGGATAAGATACTTGAGGGGGGGGGGGCATACTTCCATGCCTCAGAAGTACTGTACATGCGACCATGGAAGGAAAACTTCTCCCTAAAAAAAGAAACCTTCAAAAATGTGCCTATATGGCTGAGACTTTACTCATTGTCGTTAGATTATTGGCTACCCTCCACCTTTGAAGCAATAGGGAACAAACTAGGAAAATAAGTGAACACATCAGAAGCAACCCTAAAGGGACGATGAACCTCCTACACAAGAATATGCATAGAGATGGATGTGTCGGGGGAACTCCCAAAAGACATAAGCCTAGAATTTAGGGACGAGGAATGGATACAAAACATTGACTATGAGCATATACCCTTCAGATGTTGGAGATGTCATGAACATGGGCACATAATTAGAGAATGTCTAATCATCAAAAAACAAGAAGCGAAGAACACAAAACTATAGCAAGACGAAGATGGGTTTATAAAACCAAACCACAGAAACAAAGCTAACAAGAAACAAAGTAAAACACCAACATGGGGAAACCCAGAGGCTACGAATAAAGTGGAAGGATGGGACAAGACCAACAAAGAGGAGGAAGGAGGAAAGGAAAAAACAAAAGCTAAAGAATCCAGGGAACAAGCTACCAATGAGGATATAGATAGCCCAAGAAAGGGGATGGGACAGGGGGGTAGCGCAACTCTTATGAACAGAGAAACCAAAGATACCCCCACCCCCATGCAGGAGGTAGACAGAGACTCAGAAATGACTCCAAGCGAGGTAGGAACAAAATATCCTGATCTGATAGACATTGTGGAAAGGGAAGGGATTGATCTCCTAAACATACAAGAGCAATGGAAAAGGCAGGGCTTTGACAATGTACCAGCGAAGCAACTAGATCACATCCAATACCTATTTCTCCTAAGGGAGGAATCCAAATCTGTAACACACTCGTTGCGGCGTAATAAAATTTTCACCTTTTTCTTGAGGGACGGAATCCTTGAAAACCTATAGATCTTAGCACAGGCTACAGATGCCACCTCTGCCTCAACAAAGTCTCTTCTCAACCTCCCGGTCTTAAGGATCGTTCAGTTTCTTTTATGAGCCGAAGCGGCCCCTTTTTATTTCCAGCTGGAATCTTCTTCCACTCAATCCACAAGTCCTTTCGGAAGCTCCCCTGTGCAAACAACACTAGGCGCAAGATCCACCCTCTCCAAGCGATCACAGTGCTATGACCAAAGCCTATTCCCGAAGGCACTTGTTGCAACTCGCAATCTCGTGAGTTTTTGAGTCGAAACTCCTGACTCTTCCTTCCCAAATTCACAATACTTGAAATCACATAATGGGTATATCTCCCTTCTGTCAGCACCCTCTGTGCGTGACCAACGGCTAGGCTAAGCACTAGCTCCCGTCGCAACTTCATGACTTCGCACGTCGAGAGGTTGAGCACTCATGCTCTTATCCCAAGAATCCCCGAGATGCGAGAAATCAACGAAGTGTTAACTCCTTTCTCCAGGCGACGCGTGTCCACCTGTCAATCATACGAGCCCCACTTTGTGGTTCTGCCACGTGTTCCTTCATGCTCATATTTTGGCACTTCGCGACTTCTGATTGTTATCCACAAATTTGGTCATTGTGATGATGTCATGATGATGGAAAATCAATCTCTTTACCAAGAACACTTTCCTGAGAAGAGTTACAGTTGTCTTCTTCCAAAATTCACACTTTGAAACATGTTTGCAAGCTGCTTATATATTCACCTGCGGGAATGCCTGTTTCCCGCAGGCTACCTTAAGCTAGGGTGAAAAATTCCCGCACTGTACTAATGGTTAGGGTGCGGACATGATTTTAAAGGGGAAAAAGATAAAGATCTCAAACCTTCTAGAAGGGAATCTTCTAGAAGGATGAGTTGGCTTTCGAGTGGTTACTCAAGTACTGTCATTCCAGATATCTTGGGATCATTCCCTA
>ML789629.1:284877-321652 GCA_009831015.1 Picea engelmannii | reverse complement strand
TGCCCTCGAGGAATGTTTGTCTTGCATCAACCTCCAAAACGGACGATTCTTCGAAACTGCTCACAACTGTGAACTTTGAAAGAAAGATTGTCCGGAGAGGCAGACCATTCTACTTGACCACTACTCAGAGTGACTACCAAGAAGAATGAATGTCCTAGACCACTCCCCATAATGGGAAGTCGTTGTCTATGATACAGCAGCAATCAGTCTGCTTCACATGTTAACTACAATGGGAAGTCACTATCCGTCAGAAATCTCAATCCACTTTCTGAATAGGAAAGCATCTATCCAATCTAGACTATATTTTCAATTACAAAGATAAACAATATTTGCAATTCTCCCTCCTAACTGGAGATTTGTTTCAATCACAAAATAAATGTTTGTGTACCTTCTTCTAGTTTGGAGAGTCCCTTCCAGCTAAGAGAGTTATTTCCACAAGCTTTAACTTGTGTATGCAAGTTCTTTCATCTTGAATAGAGGCTTTACCAAAATGTATGCTTATCTGCTCATCTGCGGAGATATGTATTGGAGAATCACTTTCTCCTTTCTGGACTTCATTATGGATAATGTAATGCTTGTACTTTAGTCTGGAATATTGTGAAGGCTTCATGTGGATCTAAACAATAGAGTATATCATAGTTGGAGAACTGGAACATATCCATGTGGTACTTCTTCTGTCATCATGAGATCTGATCTTCTAAGTAGTCATCTTGATGTTATAGGAAATCTTCACCAGGCTTCTGCTGTGCACTGGAGGTTCTCCATCATGTTGTCTTCTTCTTATCTGCATACATGAGTCTCTTTCTGATATGCCTCAAAGTCTTGAGATTGCTCTTCATATGCTCTTATTTCGATTTCTCTGGAGAACATTCTTTGCATTCTTAGAATTCCGACTCATGGATGTTGCGGATAATATAATGACTTCTATAGAGATAAGTCTGGTGTACTGGAACAATCAATCATTGTAGTCTTCTCCCTCCATCTGAGAGAATCTCTAGTTCTAGATCTCGTAATGATTTCATTCACAAGTCTTCCGTACACTGTTCTTTATCACGACTTTCAGTTCTTGATTTCTTTTAGTGAGTTCATATCAGGCTGGTAATCTTGTGATTCTTGATACAATGATTGGTTGTTCTGGTTCTTCTTTTTCTTTCTTGGAATTTATGTTCTTCTTCATGTTTTTCTTTTACTTTTGGGTCCATGGAGTTTCTTATAGATTCCATGCCTTAGAGATTCCACTTCTTACCTTCATCATCGGTTCACGGATCTGGATGGACAACCAGGAATACTGAAGAGGTCTTCTTCTGCGATTGAGCTAAACATCTGTTGTCTTTCATGACTGTTACCATGGATATATACCTTTCATCATATTCAATGGATCATAGGATTAGCTCCCTCCTAATCCTTGCTTCATGTAAGAGTGCATATAATCAGCTTCCTTCGTCTGATAGAGTCCATACTTCCATATGCATCCTTATTGTCTCTTGTAGTATATAATTGGCTCTTCTTGTCTGACAGAGTCCACGCTTCTGTCTTAGTTTTCATAATAAGTCTTTCTCCAATTTCTCTTGATGTCTGACTTCTAAGTCTCTTCAAGATTGATTCGGCTTATCTTGTAGTAGCTTCCACATGATTTGTATTTCATCCTTTCATGTGTATTATCTAATGATATTCATTCTTATCTTCTTATTCTTCCATAGGTATAGTTCTTCTTGGAACACATTGTTTTCCAAGAGATAGGTATACAAGATATGTACAAAGACGATGCAAGCAAGATATGTACAGAAAATAAGAATAGTGTTGTTTACCTTTTAGTAGAAGTCTCTTCCATCCTGCTTAGTCTTCTTTGTAGGTTCCTTTTCTTCGACAACTGATGCTTCATGCTTCTCTTTCATTTTCTTTAGTTCGGGACACTGGTTCCTGTAGTGACCATACTTTTGACAGTTGAAGCACTGTATTTCTTAAATGTCTTTTCTTTGTTTTGGCTCCCTTCTTAAATCGAACTTTCTTTTGTCTCTGAAGTTCTTGAATCTTGTTGTGAAGGCTTGATCATCATACTTCTTTTGAGATTTCTCTTTTGCATTGATCCTTGATTCTTCTTGAGCACARCAAGTCCAAAGTTCTTCAAATGTCGGGTACTCCTTCCTTGTGTTCATGCTTGCGGCAAATGCATCCCATGTCTTGGGAAGACCATTGAGTACTATGTTCACCAATTCATTTTCTGAAGTGATCTCTTCAATAGCTTGTAGTTGATCTCTTAGCTAGGAGATCCTTACAAAGTATGATGTTATGATGTCATCATTATTCATCTTCATGTCACAGAGCTCATTCTTCAAACTCATAACTTGTCCAATGTTTCTAACTAAGAAGAGATTTCTTAGGGCATCGTACATCTTCTTTGATGAGTCAAGATGGGATATGTAGGGTATCAAGTGGTATTTTATGGAATCCACTATGATACTCATGGTATTGATGTCAATGTCTTTGAACTTCTCCATAGCTGCAACGTTCTGTGGTTCCTTCTCTTCTCCTTCTTTAAACTCTGGCTTCACGATCTTTCCTTTCACAATATCCAACACTTTATTCTTAGCAAGGATGAGGTCAATCCTTGTCTTCCATGATATGAAGTTAGAGGCTCCATCTAGCTTGTTCTCAGACTTCATAGAGTTCGTCATGGCTTGCTTGACTTGGTCAAACCCTAGATTTGACCAGAAATCCAAACTTCACATCTTGGCCTTCTGAGAGTACTAGGAGATGCGCTGGGCTAGGGCGCACTGATCTATCTGGATATTAGGTCAATCTCATCATTTAAGGTGCCTCGAAAATAGGTTTAGGGTTTCTGCAACTGCTTTTGCTGGTAACCCTAGCTGCAGTGCTTTTGGAAACTGCTCTTGCTAGTAACCCTAGCGACAGTATCTCAACAAGCTCAATATCTAGCGGTTATGTTTCCTTCCAGCGTTTTAGGCTAACTGAAGGGGTGTGGGCCCATAACCTGTTAGAATATAGAAGATGGTGTGCTCGTTTTAAAATTGACGATACCTTCGTCACCCAACCATAGGCCGAAGCCTCCCTCCGAGCACCTTAACCTTGACTGAGAAATTCCTTCGAAAGCAAACCCTAGGCTAGATAGCCAAACAAAGGGGCAGCGCATCTCTCCCCAAGGATAACGCAACACAAAAGACTGATCAAATAGTCCCAAACCCTAGCCAAGAGATATCCAAGCCAATACTGAAACTAGCTGCTGCTACAGCTGCAACTGCAACCCTCCTCCAAACCTGCACACCAGACTGCAACTACAGTGCTCACCAACTGGGAAACTGCTGTGCAGAACTAGCTCTGTCTGCAACTGCTGAGATGCTACAAATGAGAACTGACGCCCTATATTTATAGTAATCCTGCCAGTTTGTTGGGGCCGACTTCTCCTTCTAGGTATGTGTTTGTTCAGTATATTATTATTAATTCTAGTCGACTTCTTCTCTTGGAGGCTAATAGCCTAATATAAATTATCTTCTTGAGCCGACAAGGCTTCTAGGGTTATTAGCCAACTCATTACGGTTTCTCTTGCTTTCCGGAGTCTTCTATTCTCGTCAGGTTCACACGTGGGGGTAAATACCTCCCGCAACTACCATAATATTAACACGATATGTGTTGTTATAGAAGTTTGTCACCTATATACTTTTGTTGATTATTTTAATAGAAATACTCTTTTCTCATCCAA
Organism: Picea engelmannii; assembly: GCA_009831015.1. Taxonomy (NCBI): domain Eukaryota; kingdom Viridiplantae; phylum Streptophyta; class Pinopsida; order Pinales; family Pinaceae; genus Picea; species Picea engelmannii. Next base: position 317,934 of record ML789629.1, on the reverse strand, counting down.
TTAATATCTTGCAAATATTTGAATTATTATTTCATGAACATATTTTTCATGAATGTTAATGAATTATGCTAATCTGTATGCTAACATTATATATCACCATATGCTTGTGTATCTTGGTTGTTGAGAACAAGTTGCAGGTATAAATATTTGAGTTGCGTGTTCAACGATGGTCTTCATCAAACATCCAGATGAGGTAGGCTCTTGGTCTTGTCTTGTTAGAATTTCTTTTATATAACATAATTGGGATTAGAGTTGATTTTTGCACGTCATTCCATCTGTTGTGGTTTACCCCATGCCATAGAGATAATTTCCTTGTAACACCATGTGGGCTCTAGCCCCATTCACATATCAAATCAAGGAACTTGTACAAATTTGGAGGCACGTTTTGGAAGGATATTCTACTCAAAATTGATGATATTCTATATATATATATATATAGAGAGAGAGAGAGAGAGAGAGAGAGAGAGAGAGAGAGATTGCCAAATTTTTCTAGTGCCTATCGAAATTTTTGTATAAGATCTCTTAAAAATTGTTTTATGCTAATTTTTTCAACTTCAGTATCCAAAGCAGTTTAAAGATCCAGACTTCAAATTCATCATCAACAATTCCAAACTTTATATTTGTCATCAACAATCCTTTGAGAAAATTTCAAGATCAATATCATCAACATTAGTTTCGGTGTTCAAAAACCAAAATCAATACTCAAATCAGCAACCAAAGTTCATATTTTGAGTATAATTTTTAACTCTTTGAGCTTATTTAAATGAAAAATTGTTTGTGACTAACAAGTACATCATAGGGAAGAGTTGCAACATGTCCTCTTCCGGTAAGTAAAAGCTTTGATTGCCCACTGCTATAGGATTGTCACAAATTGGTTGATTTTGTAGTATTTAAGAAAAAAATGGGGAATGCATGATTTAAAGTTACAACAGGAACTGAAGCAATAGATTTAAAGGAGCCATTACATGAAGATTTGGTTGTCATGAACAAGTGGTTGGGTTATCATTTTGGGGATATGCACATGGTTTATTTTTCAAAGATTATGATCTTTTTATTGATTGATAAAGAGTGAGATCTTTTGTTGCATCGAAAAAGAGAAGAAATAGAAGAGGTGAGTATGTTTTTAGGTTGGATTTTGCATGTGAGACTGCCTAGGGCTATTGTGATCTTTATGAGTGGTACATAGAAGATTTATTTGTAGAAGGGATGTGGAAGGATGTTGTGTTCAATATTTCTTTATTGGAAAATCATTGAAGAGAACAACCATTAACATATGTGTTCTCTTTAATGGATCAACACACACAGAGGATTTATGTAATGGGTCTATTACATGATTGTTTATGTTTTTCTGCTAATTATGTTGATTGGTCATGCAGGGTTCATCATCTCCACGGTTTGTTACATTGATAATTTGATTATGATGGGTGTTCAAGGGATTTTTTGGAAGAATTTGAGAACTTGAGAAAATGAGTGGCAAAACGCCACAACAACTGAAAAAAAAAGAGTTCAATTTATTAGAATAAGTCAATGCAGTGGTACCCTTTTTGAATTATTAAGGAGGTTGAGTTATATTCAAAGTTCAATTTTCCCTGTGAACCTTTAAGTTTGTTTCCCATTATTTTCTTTGGTGCTAGTCAAGTTGAGTCTACAAGTGTTTTGTAATTCATTAGGTTTCCATTCAGGATGGTGGTTTTTCAATTTATCGAGTCATGTCTTTGTTTTGTATTGGATCACAAAAAATCAAGTCATTGTAAGAAATTCATGAGACCTATTCTGGTATTTCCATTGAGTTATTTAGCATGAGAGTAGCTAGGTTTGGGAATAAAATTTTGTTATCCTTGTTCTTTATGTCTTGTCGGTCATGTATTGAGTCTGAATCTAAAGAAGTTGAGTCAAGTTGAGAATCTATACTTTGAGTTCCACCACATCTATTTCTTATGTGTACCATCTATGTATGTTCTTCATGATGGTTGGAAAGATTTTTCATCACTTTCCTTCCAACAAATTCCCCCCATTGACTATGACACATCCTGCTCTAGGGGTTGATTTAGAAGTTGGGTACCTTGGTGACCACAAGCCTTATTGGTGGTCTACCTCACATTTAGTAAAGCCTTTCATTATTGGGATTTAATTGGATGATTCCTATTATTGTTCATAGTAATAGGATTGTACTAGTACCTTGGGACCCAAAGGAATTAGTGATGAGCTACCTCATGTCTAGTAAGGATTGATTTAGTTGTCTTTGATTAGATGATTTCTCCCATGGTAGACAACAAACTCATTATCCCATTGGAAATATTTGTACATGGTGGGGTTGTAGGTTGTTTTTTATTTTGGTATGATTAACTTCTTTTTGACGTATCTTTGAAGCTATTGCATGTGAGGTCTTGTGGTTACAAATATTTATCTTACAGATCCACTTCATTCATAGTTATGGGATTCTCTACATTGTGTAGGGGGACATTGTCCTCTAGATGGATCCATTGTTAACAACAAATTTGACCTTATAAATCTGAGTTTTAATCTATAGTACATTTCCTTGGATATCATTTAGGGTGAGCTCATTGTTATAGAGTTCACCATTCGACATTGATGATTCGTGAGTACATAATGGTTTGGATTGGTTAGTTGGTCCACTAATGCAGCATTGATAGTTTGTTGAATTCCTTTCAAGATTGGCACATGATCATGCTTCTTTATTATTTAGGAATATATGGTTGGACAGAGCTCAACGAGGTTATTTTTATATAGGTACTTGCAAAGGACACATTAGAGGTTCATGTGGACAAGTGATACAATGGAAACATGTGCCCCGTACTGATAGGTTCAATGCAATGTTTGAAGTATGGAAGGTCCAAGACCCCTAGGGGGTATGATAAAGGTGAATGTGTATTGTCATATTTTGCATGATCTAATCATAGTTTTGGACACCCTTTGGGGAGATATGCATGAGGTTCCATTTTTAGACAAATATGAGAAGTTATTTTTAGCAATTTTTTTTCTAGTTTTTGGAGAGTAGTTCAATTTGTGATCTGATTTCATATTTGAAGACCTAGTTGGAATATTTTCCTATGGTGTGATATTCATTAGATTCTGAGGATGTGTTATTTTTAGAAGGTAACAAAACGTTTAATGTACTAGTATGGTGAGTAGCATCATTGATTAATTTCAAGACATCTTGAGCACTTCAAATTTTCACAGACCGATTGCATTTTTGCATGGTCTATATTAAGATTGGTGGGAACAAATGGAGATATTGGTTTTTTTTTATAGTTTTCATCCTTAGGAGGCTTTCATATGACCTTGGTTGTTGTATCTCCCTTAATGATCCCTTATTTGACCTTGGTATGACTTACACTTTGTGGTAGAGTAACTTAGAAACCATACACCCTTCTCAAGAGATTCCTTGTGCCATTTTCAAGTTCACACTTGTTATTCTAGTGCTTGAGATAATGTAGGATAAGATAAGATGATGCACCTTACTTGGATAAGATGGTTCTTATTTTTATGTTTATTCCTTTCTTAAAATAAACATATCCACTTTTCTATTTTGGAAACCTTAATTTTGTGGGTTTAAATTAAGATGATGCACCTTACTTGGATAAGATGGTTGTTATTTTTATGTTTATTCCTTTCTTAAAATAAACATATCCACTTTTCTATTTTGGAAACCTTAATTTTGTGGGTTTAAATTAACCTTGGTTGACTTATTTTTGGCATGCAACATACCCTAGAAGCCCTGCGCTTTAGTAGAGAATCTTCCTTTCTATTTTTTAGGTTCATGTTTCTTATAATTACAATCTTATCTCTTGGCCTATTCTTAGAGAAATTGCATGAGCCACTAATTTGTACTTTAGTAGAGAATCTTCCTTTCTATTTTTTAGGTTCATGTTTCTTATAATTACAATCCTATCTCTTGGCCTATTCTTAGAGAAATTGCATGAGCCACTAATTTGCACTTTAGTAGAGAATCTTCCTTTCTATTTTTTAGGTTCATGTTTCTTATAATTACAACCTTATCTCTTGGCCTATTCTTAGAGAAATTGCATGAGCCACTAATTTGATTTCTTCCTAGATCTTACTCTATCTTGAAGATTCACCTTAGCCTTGGATAGTTGGAGGATGATTTCACACCACATGTTTCATTCATGCATGCATCTTATCTATAGCTTGATATAGTTACTTGCCTTTTGTACTTTGAGAAGTGTGTGGTCTCAAAGAGGTTTGACCGACTGTGCGGTGGAGATATTCCAAGGTTGGATGCCAACTATAATTGGAGAGGAGGATTGATATACTTGGAGTGGATTATTATTGTCTCTACCTCATTCTTTTCTCATTTTGGTTCTATTTATTGTAACAAGCAAAGAGAAGAAGGGTTCAACTTTCCTTTGTGATATCTTGAGCACTTAAACTTGTGCTTTCCCCTTCTTCTTTGATTATTCCTCCTAGAGAGATTGAGCCTTGATTGCTAGCATAGAGTACCTACGGTGGTGAGTAGGTTTTGTTGAATCGTGATTCGTGCTATCCCATTTAGCAAATATGGTTTGTACCTTGGAGTGTGGATGTCCAAACTTGTTAGAACTTTGTTCAATCTACAACTTTCAATAATAAAAACACAAATTTCTTAGGGACTATTAGAAGTTCTTTATGTGTGAAACTTTTATTTTCTTTGGATTTTGCATTTTTTTCATGTTGATTTTAATAGGGTTTGAGTGATATACTTGTATTATCTTCCTTGCCATTCACTTTCTATCATTTTCCCATCTCTTTGACTCCATTAAAAAGAACTAGCTCATTAAATCTATTGATTTATTTTTTAAAACAAACGCTAACATCAAAACATTGAATGACGTCCATCCTAGGCATATCTAAGTAGGCATTTTGGTAATTTTCACTTTGTTTTAGATAAATTACAATGAAAATAGCATTTTGGTAATTTTCACTTTGTTTTAGATAAATTACAATGAAAATAGCTTGATATAATTTTGATTTTATTGAGGAATCAAGGAAAAACCTTTCATTTGTCTTGATTTTTGTGCATTAACAAAACATGAAAAAAAACTCCAAAAATATTTAAAACAACAATGTTCAATTCTATAGGACGTTCATGATTCATCTTTTTATTTTTATTTTGTGCATTTAGAAAAGCGGGTTTTGTCATACAGTGGCATTGGATTGCATAGGCTCCCACACCATTTCCAACTTCGAAATAGTCATTTACACCATGTTGTAAATGTTGTTTTGTAGTTTTAGTAACACATTTTTCATAGCATAATTGCATTAAATTTCATCCTTTCCATCATAGATAAACATCGCATCATTTTCCATGTAAAATTCCGCTTTAATCGTTGATTACTTTTTTTTTTTTCCATTTTTACACACAGATTTGTCTAAGGCAGTGAACTATAAGTTTGATTTAACTGCTATTGATTATTTATTGCATCATAGTTTGACTCATAAAGTCATCTATGGATTCTCCCCTATGGTTAGCGGGCACAAACCTGAAGCACAGGGATATTGTACTATTTCCAATTACCATGGAGTTGGATGGTTTCAAGTGATAACAGGTCGTTTATGGATAAAACAACAAAAAATTGATTTCTGAAACGCATTTAGTTGTCGATCTCTACCCCGCTGACAGTTAACAGCCCCATTTAGTTGTTGATCTCTACCCCGCTGATAATTAACAGCCCTTAACCCTCATTTTTAATGAGTGAAATCTCTTTATGTAGTTTGTCTACGGAGTAGGTAGGATGCATACTTAAAGTCTATCCATATTTCTTTGGGATAGAGAAACTTATAATCTTTATGAGTATGCTTGTGCAATTTATAGACCAAGATGTCTTAAAAAACGATGAAGAGAAATGCAACATTGTTTGATTGACATTGATTATCCACCTCACCCATTGATGATACATTTTCCTTCCTTGGTCTTTCATGGGAAAAAGGGTCCCATGGAAGGGAAGGCTATAAAAGGGCATGCTAGTTTATCCTAATGACATTATTGACAATATTGAGTACAAGGAAAGGAAACCAGGCACTAATAAGGGGCTAAGAGGACAGCAAGGACAGCTGAGGTTCTCAACCTCTAAAGATAAGAGGAAAGGGAAAATCATCTTGATAGGATCCCACTCCTAATATGACCCAGAAAAAGACTAATGAAGGCTTGGTTGGGAAAGTAACATACATCGAAAATGACCACTAGGATATAATTTTCAATACAATGGCCATCTATTGTACTTGGAAGCAACAGAAAGACCAATTAAAAGGAGAATTTCAACAACATTACCAATAACACCTCAAGAAGGCCCTGATGATTCCAGAACATACCAGTTTGAAATTTGGTTGAACCATTGTAAGCAAGGGGAGTGCGCTATTGGTTTTAAGCAAGGGGAGTGATGAGGCACAAATTGCCTTGTCATCCATGCCTAATTTTGTAGTGGTTCCTTCCATCAATCATAATGAAAACAAAATGACACATTGAACATGTAATTTTGGGATGGATTGTAGTAGGTGCAAGAATGGTCATTTTAAGAACTCGGTGCTACTACATAATAATATAACTTGCAACTGAAATGCAATTAAAATTTACTTGCAAAAGATGTGCAAGTGGCGTTACTTGCAAATGGAGTGTAAGCAGCACTCAATGCCCAAGAGCATAGGCAGTAAGCTCTATTAAATAAATTGTGTAACAAATGAAAGGTGTACAATGATCCTTTGTTACTTTGACTTGTAAAATAAGTTTTGCTAAGATGTGCCTTTGTTGTAGCCTGTTCAAGTTAGCAAATCGTTTTGTATTGTAAGGCAGTTAATCTTTAAGGTTGGAATTTGAACAAAAAATTTAGTTGCTATCTTTTATTTGTAACGTGCAAATATTCCTTCAAATGAAATAAATAAAAAGGAGACTGGAATATATAGACTTTGAGGTTGAGAAGATTATTTTCTTCTCCTTTTACATTTCATTTATACTTGGATTTGTTTCTTGGTCTAGTCTTCTTTGAAGTAGTTGAATGCATTTCATTTTGAAGCCTTTCTACATCCATAAAACATAGCAGTTAAATTCTTATACAAATGATAAACATCATTGTAATCAATTCTGACTCCCTAGTAGTTGAATGTACTTCCTTTCGAAGCCTTTCTAAATCCATAAAATATAGCGGTTAAATTCTTATATAAATGATAAACAGAATTGTAATCAATCCTAACTTCAAAGGAGACACCGCATGGGTCAAGAACAAATTTGGAATTCTTCAATTTATTACTGCTGGATGATTCAATTCCAATTGAACCTTCTATTGTCTCCTTGAAAAATATGTGACAACAACCAGAAGAATAGGAGTTGCTGACCCAACATGTAAGGAGGGAAAAAGTAAATGCAAAGTATTAGCATATCAACAAGTTAGAACTTACATTGGTAGACAAAAGCAACACAAATTATCTCTCAGCATCACTTCATTAACATTGCTTAATTCACTGACGTTCATGTTTGTGTTAAGCCAAAATTAAATGGGTGGGCATTTTAGCATTGACTTCAAGGAAAGTTCACAGGAGTCCTAGTAGTATACACTTGGGTCATGGGGAATCAGTTGCCTATCCGTTTGCAACTGGCCTAGTCATTGGGAGTTAGTTGCCTATCCGTTTGCAACTGACCTTTTAGCAGCTCTGTATGTGATGAAAATGATGAAAAGTAATGGAAGACACACATTGACTTGCTTTTCTTTGTTCTCTATAATATTCCCTCTTCATTGTAAATGAAGAGCTTGGCTGGCTGGTAATGCAGAGGTGGTGATATTCCCACTACCAAGTTTCCATCCCCATTGAGTAAATGTTCACCTATTGAGGCCACCTTGGCCGCATAAAACTGGCCAGTTTTATGTCATTGGAATATCCACTTTAAGGGGGGTAGAATGGTGTTCTGGCCAGTTTAATGTCATTGGAATATCCACCTTAAGGGTGTACGATGGTGTTCATATGTAGTCAATGGAAGATTTCTCAAAAAAATGAAGATTCCCTCTTCATCTCCTGTTTACTGAGGTGCTCTAGCATTCTACAATAAAGAATAAAAATACAAAAAGTACTTTACTAACTGCCAACTTGCCAAATCAATCACAGGCATCCATAGTACTTTCGGTTCTTGATAATGGTTGAACAAAACTATTACTTTTTTGTGGCTAACTTAGAATATGGTTCAAAGAATCACATTAAAATGTGCGGAGCTTTGTAAGAGAAAAAGATTCCTCCATTTCCTAGTTAGTGAGATGCTCAAACATGTGCGAAAAAGAATAAAAAGACAAAATGTACTTTACTAACCGCCAACTTCAATCACAGGCATTCAAGGTACTTTTGGTTCTTGATAAGATTGAACAAAACAATTACCTCTTTTGTGGCTGACTTAGAACATGGTTCATAGAATAGCATTATTAGCGCATATGTTTCGCTGCTCATCCTTATCAAGAGATAGTACTCTAACCGCACCCTGCTATGTAAATTATAGATTCAATCGTGCATATAAGTACATAATAATACTGCATTATCACATAATCTCAATCTTGCTAGTGAGAAGCCTTTATTGCCAAATACTTTGTGCCTATGTTGTGCCTTTACTGCCCAAATCAGCAGCAGCTTGGGCAGCTTTTTCGAGAACTCCAGAAACCCATAAGGCTCCTGCGGTAAAGTATCTACTATTGACTACTGCTGTTCCTGCAGTGCTCACGGTTTGCTCGGCTACTAACAGCATTGATTTGGTCTTCTCTGAGACATGATATTTGTTTTCCACAGCTCTAACAGCTTCTGCACCAGCACTGATTTTATCATTGATACCGATTCTCTTGCCCAAAGATGCCACCTTAGCAGCAGCACTCGCCGTGACTTGATGAGTCTCGTCAAAGGATTTTGCCTTGCTCAATGCATCTTTTCCCAAAACATACCCTTTGGATAGCATTGAAGTAACTACTTCCTGGGCCGTGGTTGCTGCCCCACCGGGAGTCCGCACAAAATAACTAGCCTGTGTTACATATCATAACCCATGTTAATCATTTCTCCAAAAATACCAGATCACCCAACAATTCAATGTTTTCTGCATATTTCTACCATATTTGTCTAGCATAATTAGTCATCGTGATGGTATTACTGTATCTATCCCCTGAAAGACAACCCAAAAAGTGCTTAAATGTAAAACGGCTTACCTCAGGGTCCTCATACTCATGTTCAAGCCTCCACGATGGACTATTCCAAAGGTCAAAAGACTGCTCACTGCCCCCCCAACTGACTATGCACACTCTCTGATCTACTATGGTTGCTCCCTGTACGAAGTACACGCATTGTGTTAAACAAAAAAAACAATGCCCAGATGGATTTGACAGCAAACATGCGAAAGCTATTTCAAACACTTCTCTTGAACAACACTTTAAACAAGCACAGACCTATCTAAACCCGGGTAGGATATGCACCTCGAGGTCAGAGAGCTAAGGTTGTATATCTCGAATTCGAATATTTAATGTGTTGGCATTTGTGTGAATTCAAAATATGTTTCATTAAGATTTGCAACCTCGAGGAGCATATCAAACTCAGGTTTAGATGGATCTGTGCTAGTGTCCATGTGCAATACACCCAATACGCCATCTAGCTCCCCCACCCCCACCTGGGCTGTAGAGGGCCTCGTTTCTCTCAGTGCAATAACTGTGAATTTAGAAATCTTTTGCTCAAGAAGATCGATAACCAAGTGAGAATCCAGATAAATCTCAGACATGGTTGGCATCACTGTGACAACAACCATATAGCCTACCTATATATGATCTGAATGGAAATAACAAAGTTGTAAAATTCAAAAACCAAATCTATGCAAAATGTTTTAGATGATTGAGTTCCCAAGTGGATTTTAGAACAACAGAAATAGAAACCCACAAAAGCATAGGTGTGCCCTATCCATGAATAGTGTTTTTAAAGCTTGCAATTAAAGGCCAAACTTACGCTCAACAGAACAGCAGTTTCCACAGCATAGGGCTCCTTGAAAGTGACAAAAGCAACTTGAGCCTCCTCTCCAGCTCTGTTCACAAAACAAACATGCAATATAGATTTGTCAAGTAGGTTGTGGTCAATTGGTTAAATCCAAGCAATCTTAATGCTCAGACCGAGGTTCAAACCCCGTAAAGACATGTTGCTGCTTTAATGCAGCCAAAACGGACCGGGTGAAAGTGTTGGGGACAAAAAAATCCCAAAATCTTGAGCCTACCTCTCTAATTCAACACTTCCTGGCGACCTTAATGAGCCTACCTCTCTAATTCAACACTTCCTGGCGACCTTAATCAGTACAGATTTGAAACAAAAAAAAATCCCTAAAAACTTGAGCTTACCTCTCCAATTCAACGCTTTCGATCGTTCCAGAGTGGGAGAAGAAATCTCGGACATGCTGTTCTGTTGCATTTGGAGATAAATTCATCACTTGCACGGTGTAACTCTGCATGATCTCAGTGCGATGCATTGCTTCCCTTAAAATTCTGTTTCTCACCCTTTATGCAAACCCTACGCACTGAAAAATCCTAGGAACTCTGAGACAACTTTATAACAAATATCCAAATTGCCCAAAGAGATTACAGTTTACCAGATGGGAAACACAAATTGAAAACAGTAAGACATCCCAAATCCTTTTAAACAGGACATATGAAGATTCCTCCATTGAATTAGCCTTGCCCTTCAAATAATTCATTTAAAAAACCCTAACCAATTCAGCCTGACAAAAAACATACAAAAATCACACCCAGCCTTGCCCTTCAAATAATTCATTTAAAAAACCCTAACCAATTCAGCCTGATAAAAAACATACAAAAATCACACCCAGGAACTCACTATGAGGAAGAGGAAGAAGGAAATTAATATCACAGAAAACTGAGAACAAGTATATGAAAGCCCAATTGACAAAAATCACACCCACCAGGTCACTAGTAGGAACAGGAAGAAGGAAATTAATATCACAAAAACTGAGAACTAGCATATGAAAGCTCAATTGACAGACTTACCATGGCCGATGAACTCACAACCATCAAGGTTTTGCTTCTATGTATACTGAGGATTCCAATAAGTGATTGATGACATCTAAGAGATGGGCATCGGTGAACGCGCTTTTCTTTCTGGGAAATTGTTTCGACGTACAAAAGAAAGGGACAAAATGAAGAGACTTTTCATTGGTAAAATGGTGCTAAATTGGCCCTGTGAATCTTCATTGGTAAAATGGTGCTAAATTGGCCCTGTGAAATAGTGGTTGGAACTTGGGACAGGTCCACAATGGAATCATTAAAATATTGTTTTTTCTCATCATGGACTCCATGATGATGCAGACTAATAAAGGAATAATAAATATTATGATGTATACCTTTTCGGAGAGTGTAAATTCATTTTAAGTCGGGATTTTTTCAGAAAATTAAGTGTTTGAAATATATTTTTTATTATTATTTATGATGAAGTAATTAATATATGGTATATAATTAAATAATAAAAAATTATATTTCAATAAATTTGATTTATTAAAATATATTTGATGGTAGATAGATTTTGATTTAAAATGGATTTAGGTTGATTTGATTTTTTTAAATATTATTAATTTATTTTTAGAATATTTTATTTAAGTTGATTTTTTTGGGTGTTTAATAGATTTAAATTTAAGATAAATTTAAATTAATTTATTTTTTTTAAATATTATCATATTTTTTTTAGAACATCTTAATAAATATAATGATGGATAAATAAATAAATATAATGATGGATCAATGTGACATGTAATGTAAGCATAAGCATATTAATCTAGAAAAAAATATATAAATTACATTAATGATTTGAATCACATTTCATTTACACTTTGCTTATGGTGTATATTGACTATTTGATTTAAAGAAATTATGCTTTGAAAATTGAATTTATAGGATCAATTATTTTAATAAATATTAATCCATATATTAAAATTAGAATAGTGAATCTTATTTAATATAATAATAATAATAATTTATTTTTAAAGTTACAGCTAAACCAGATATTTAATTGGTGTATGAAACCCCCTTATTTATAGGACAAAATACTCCCTCCACGAAACTATTTAAATATAAGATGACTAATAAAAAAACAAAAAATTTAGAAAATTATGCGTAAATGGGAACGATGTGCAACATAAAAATTCGATAAGCATCCAAAAATGTCGAATCCATGAAAAAGAAAAGTGTCTATTCGAATAGACATCTTAATTAATTTGATGATAAGATAAGCGTGCATCAATAAAGGTGTAACATGATAATATAGTTTTCCCAGCGTGATACCTCATTGCAGATTTAATTGACTTACTAATATTGATGCCTCGTTATGTAAATTGAAAATGACTTAAAGCCAATATAGTCATGATGGATGAGATGATATTTTATTATTTTATTTTTTTTATATAAATAGTTTAGTTTTATTTTAATTTTTATAGATATTTTAATAAAAATTATATTTTTGTTTCGTTATTATTATTATTTTATTGATAGGTTTGTTTTAATATATAAATAAATTATTATTATTATTATTTTAAGTAAATTTCAAGTAGTTTCAACAATTTTATCTATAATAAATTTAATATATTATTAATAGGAATAGATTTTGAGTGGAGATAATATTTCATTTTACAAGAGTATAAGCTAAATTCAATTAACAATATTATTTTGTTTTTTATTCTATATTTTATAATTTATTATATCAATGTTAAGAAGATGTATATAGCAATTTGTTATTTTGCACCTATTAATTTTACTTTTTATAAGAAAAACAATCTAGATAATAATTGTCCCTATAATAATTTAGAACAAAATATTTATAGTTTGAAAAATGAAGGTAATATCCTCCTGCTAGGAGACACTTTAATGCTAGGACTGCAACTAAACAAGCTACTCTTTTAAGTATCGATTCCAACCATAATCTTTTATGGGTAGATGAAGACCTTGTTTTATCTAATAGCTGCAAAAGAAGCTCTGAAGACCTAATTAAGAATTTGTTTGGTACTGAGTTGGTCAAGCTCTATAGCTCTCAAGACCTAAAAATTTGCAATGGAGTAATGAAGTGGCCAAACTCCACCCAGATGACTTATTCATGGGCTACGTAGTAGTGTCATAGATTATGTGATATTTGATATCCCCATTTCCAACCAAATAGTAACGTTTGACCTTTTTAAATGACCATGAGCCCGACTCTCATCATAAACCTTTAACCCTAACTCTAAACTTTTCCATGCACAGGAACGCCATTGAAGAGAATTCTGATAATCAAAGGAATTTGCGCTTTGACAAAAGTAAACTTGACATTTTCTTAAAGGATTTAAATTGTAAATTAAATCTCCTAACTTATAAGGACAACATTGAAGAACTCATTCATAATTTTACAACTACCCTTTCCACTTCTATTAACAAGTACTCTTTCGAGGTGTCCTATAAAAAGAATAATAGAACAACCAACCCTTGGTATGATAAAGAATGTAAAATTGCTAGGAAATCCATTAGGGATGCTTCTAATGAGTACTTAAAACTCGATAAAATCAATACGTACAAAGCCCTAATTAAACGGAAAAAAAGGTACTATATCAATAAAGGGCAAGAACAACTTTCACAACTATATAAGTTGGATCCTAAGAAGTTCTGGAGCCAAATTCTAAACCGCAATACTAAAGAAAATAATAGGATTCCCTTAAGGGACTGGAATTCCTACCTTAAAAGTCTTTACAAGTTCCCTAGTGCCATGGACACAATTCCTATTGTCCCTACAAAGGAAGAAGCTTTTTATTTAGATGACATAGAGTTCAGGGTTAAGCGGCTTGCAAATGGGAAAACTAAGGACATTGAAGGCTACCAAGCTGAAATTTTTAAAATCAGAGGGACCATTATGATTAGCCCGATTTTAGCCAAGCTTTATGGAATTATTTTGGAAAAGAAGACTAGCCTTTGGCTAGAAAGTCACGGTAAAAGAGCTAAAGGCCAGGTCGAGTTTAGGAGATATCATTCAACTGTGGACCATGTTGTTACCTTTAGGATCATTGCAGAGGAGTTTTGCAATACTAAAACCAATCTTTTTTATTGTTTTGTTGACTTTAGAAAAGATTTTGACCTGGTTCCTAGGAAAAACCTTTGGAATAGGTTGGAAGAGATAAAAGTGCCTCTCGAGTTGAGGGTTGTTGCAATAAGGATGTATGGGAACGTTATTGTTAAGTTTAAAAACACTGAGGGCTGGTCAAAAGAGATTAACTACAATATTGGAGTCAAACAAGGTTGTCCCTTGTCTCCTACCCTTTTTGGTATATACAATGACAAGTTAGAAGATTGTTTGGAAAAAGCAAGTTGTGTCAGCCCTATTGTTACTAGTACAGTCATCAATCTTTTTCTTTATGTTGATGATATTGTTCTTATGGAAAGGAGTCCCCATGATCTTGAAAACAAACTAAGAATCCTCAAGGAGTTTTGCTCCAATATGGGTATTATTATCCCCTAGCCTAGGGATAACTAAGGAGATCGTGTCTCAAGGCCCATAGGTTCCAGACATGGAGTGTCGAGATCTAGATTACCTAAGCATAGTCTCGGAGGGCCCCTCTTTTCTTCAAGTACAATCCACATATCGTCAGCAACAACGTCCATCACACTAGCCTGGTTCTGAAGTGGCAGTGGGTCTTTCTCCATGAGGTAATGAGCCCGGGTATCATGGTATGTATCACTCTGATTGTTGAAGAACTTGAACACATTGTATTGAATCCTTCTTCATTTCATGACATTTGCTTGGAAATTATGCTCTTTTCCTTGTTTAAACATGGGAGGGTGACACAGTGCCATAGTAAGTTGATTTCCCTTTAGGATGGGTTGCTACTAGGTGGATCTTTGAAGAGTCATTGTTTGTTCCCTCCATACTTACCACTTTCCATATTTATTCCTTCCATCTCCCCTTTCTTTTTGGGCATTGGGATTGGCTACACTAGGAAGGGTTGTATCTTACCTCATGGGAAGAAGGGGCTAAAGGCCCAGAGGGTAAAAGTAGTTGGAAAGAGTTAAAATCCAATTTTGAAAGCTTCGAGATGATTCACCCAAGGATCTCTGAGAAAGCAGTAAAAATCTTACCAGTAAGAAAAGGGGACCCACAATATAACATGAACACTCAAGGTATTAGTTGATGGATGAGAGGTCTCATCACGAGCCGACCTATTATGACCATGGACATGTAGCGATATGACATTACCACCTATTTCGTCACCAAACCAGGGTAGTGGCTCTTGGTGGCACAACCAAGAGAAAGGGGGTCTCATTACAAGCCAACCTTCTCATTTCCGTGAACTGATTTGTGTATGACACTGTCACTTATGGTCACCAAGCTAGGGTAGTGCCCCTCAACTATTCCCTTGTAGCACAAGAGAAAAATATCAAAAGAAGGAAAGATAGGAATAAAAGGCAATGAATGGTCTAAGAAACATTTTCATCCATGACAAGGTGCAACTCACCCTCCCAAAAGGCACCCACAGGTAAGACTATACATTTCCCTGTTATCACATGCACCCCATTCCCAAATATTCATCCCATGCCACCTCATACACTTGCATGACTTAGACCAGACTCCACCTAGGAAACACCTCGAACTTAAGGGGCATTAGCCCAATAGGACACCCTGAGACCCTCTCCAAACCTAAACTTGTTAAATTGCATAACATCTTTGAGAGTTTGTTTGGGGTTAAGAGGGGTTTGATGCACATATATGGGTGATTTAATTATTGGATGTGATTTACATGTTATGATCCTTGTGACTTATGAACCCCAGGAGGGCATACGTTTTTCCTCTGCAGAACTTTTCCTGGTAGATAGATATTCATGAGGAAATGACCAGTTCGGACCTTCATGAGGGCATGAAGCCCATGGATGGACGTTGAAGCCCTAAGCTTGGGGCATGACACGGGTGACTGATTTGCACATTGAAGAAGGAAGTTGTTTCCTTGGAGGCACTCTAGTAGACCCTATACGAACAAGCCCTACCTTCACTCACCTGGACGATGGCCTTGGGAGGCTTATAGACCATCCACCTAGCCCATGACGTCATCCTAAAGGGGCTAGGGTTTTGTGCAGTGGTGTTTCGGTGAAGGATGACATTTTGCACAATGTTTGGCAGTTGATGGTGTGACCAGGCCCTAGGAGGCCCAACGTTCCACCAATTGAGGCCAAAACTCCATCTTGAAGGCTCAACATCACCCTAGGAAGGGCATGATGTCACCTTTTTAGGGTTTATCCTACAATTTTATGTAAATTTATTTTTTTGTAATAATTATTCAAGGTCGGCCCTGTTTTTTGACCTAAAGTAATTAAAGGTCAAATTTTTGGTATAAATAAACATAAAACACATTCATTTTTCATCATAACTCACCTCTCACAAGAGGGAGGTCTGAAATTTTCGCCGTCTTGGGTAATTGGATTGAAATTGGTGCTATTTTTGGAGTTCATGGTCTCTTGTACTAATGCGCTAGGCTTGGAGGAATATGCTTTGGATGTCATTTGGCTATTTTATGGTGGTAAAGTAATTAGGGTTTACTCAAGAGTCAAAATTGAGCATGGAAGCAGGCATTGGAAAGGTCTTGGACAGTAGAATATAACTATTCACCCAAAAAATTGATCTGGGTAGTCAACTTTTCAAGAAATCAGAAGAGATAATTCAGATGTATTATTGAACCATAATTGTACATAATTTCATGAAATTTTTAAATCAATTAGCCTAACAAGTATTGTTGGTTGCACATTTTGTAGATTTAACAACAATTAGATTAGAACAAGATCGACACATAGTTCATAATCATGGAAGATACACAGGGGGCATACAACCAGGAAGATGAGATCATAGGGATGTATGTCAATATGGGTAATGAAGGTACAAACTCAAATGGACACGGAGAAGGGAAGAAAGCATGAAATTGGTAAAGACCATTAAAAGTTTGCAAAAGGATGTCCAAATTTATAAAGCTGATAATGAGAGGCTTATGAAATCCAAGGAGCAACATGAGGACTTCAACATAAAGTTAATGCAGAGCTTGGACATAATAGAAAAGAAGATGGATAAGGAGAATGACTCAATAAAATCAAGAAGTCACATGCCTCATGATGAGAGAATAAGAACAAGAAGTGTTGGCAGACGTCACCATCACTCCCCAATGCATTCCACTAGGAGAGCACACAGTAGTTCAAGTCCATCCCATGTCAGGAAACATAAGAAGAGGTATGGGGTGGATGAGTTACAAGGAGAAATGAACAAAATCAAGACTCCTACATTTGATGGTGAGCACAAGAAGGATGCAGATGCAAAGACATGGTTGCTAGGCATGAGGAAGAGTGTTCAATTGCATAATTACTCTTCACATGCAAAAGGAAGAATTTCCATCTATCAAATCAAGGAAAAGGCATCCATGTGGTGGGACCAATTTGTGCAGGTGCAACCCATTGATGAGAAAAATGTTACTTGGAGGGAATTCGGTTGGACACACTGACTACACTGAGAGTGGGGGTGAACAGTGTAGGGCTCTTTGCAAACTTTCCTTTTCAAAAAAATCCTTAGTTAGCAATCACCATTTTATTCATTACTTACTGATGTCTTTTATAACTAGTTAAATGTGAACATGTATCAACAACATATATCATCAACAAATCATCACCACAAGGAACAAAAAGAACACAAGATGTATGTACAATTTTCTTTTTATGACGGACTACAATCCTTGGGTTATCAACAACAACTGAATAGAATACAACTCTACAAGAGCACAACTCTATAATGCAAGACTCAACTTACACACTCAACACCAAATGAGATGAGGCAACAATCCTCAACAGGTACCAATCTGTCAACAGGTCCGCGACCTGTTGGTAGTGAAACACACGTATGTGTGTGCCCTACCAATAGTACAACTCGTGTATGTACACGACCAGTCTGTACTACAGCTTGCGTATCACTTCTGAGTTACTTAGGGTTTTATCTTCAAGATAAACTCAGATCCTCTGCAACCTTCAATCACATTCACTTCTGTCTTTCACTGTCCAATATGAACCCTAACCAGTCACAACACATCCAAGCTCTCCAATAACTTACTCATGCTTCTCAACCATGCAATATGAATGCTACTCAATCATGTATAAGAAACTAGTATACTATAGCAATCATATCAGTATTGAATCATAAGAGTGTTTCTCACTCCATAAACCAACACAAACCAAATCACAACAACCATACCAAGAATGCCTTAAGAATTCACCACACAACAAGCAAGAGTATCCATTAAGACAACAATGTAACCATACCAGAGTTTCTATGGCAGATCTGAGCCCATAGAATGAAGATTTGGAACCTGCTTCAGTCTTCAAGAGCCTGGCACCAACTCACACACAAGTCTTCATGAATTTATCCACTATACGTGCTCTGCCATTATTCATCCTGCGTATGTACGCGCCCTGGCTCACTGCAGCCCGCGTATACCTCAGAAACTAGGGTTTCTGAACTTCCGAAACTTTTGTCGTCATGATCTCAGACTTACCAAAACTTTGATGCGTCCATGAGATCCTCCATATCATCTCTCTCTCAGAATAGATCTCCAATACATGCTCAAGAGGTTCTTTTCACAAGAGACCCTTGCCTCTTATTTATACTCTCTAAGTAGCTTCCTTAGAAGCATCTTCTAGGTCACTTAACCCATTTTCCTCATTTTAGGGTTAACCTATTTCTAACCACTTTCCATAATTAGAAAGTTCTCCATTACTTTATTATTTAAATAATCCTCCTTGACTTTGTCACTTCACTTTATCCTTTAAATAATCTTCTTTGACTTTGTCACTTCACTTTATAATTTAAATAATAATTTCTTCTTTTCAAGAACTTCGACTTCTTTGACCTTTTGGGGCTTCAAGCCATCATATGAGTGTCCTCCAACTTCGTAAGGCCATAACTCTCAAACCGTGAGGAGTTATGTGATGTTCCACATAGCACCGGAAATGGCATGACAAACACTGTCCATATAGGATAGTTTCACTGACAAATTCACTAATCTTCAGCTCATTATTCTACAATTAAGAATGGGTTCACTAACCATACTTCAAGGATAACTCAATTGCAAAGTGTCTTCCTGTGAGGGATTTCACCATAAGGGGACCACTTTGGAGTTCATCCATTTGTACTCCTTATCAATAATGATAATACAATAATGAGTCATCTTTACATCAATCCAACTATGCATCATATATCAATGACAACTCATTGATCCATCTTCATCTATGCATCATGTATCAATGACAACTCATTGTTCCATCTTCATCTATGTATCATCTATCAATGAAAACTCATTTATCCATCATGCATCCATGCATGACATCATATGACTATGATTCCACTTGACATTAATCCATTCACATCAAGGACAATACATACTTCAACAATATACTATGACAAGACATTGTTCATTTGACATCAAACCTTTGACATCAATCAATCATCCTTTGGCATCAATCAATTCCTTGACATCAATCAATTAATCATCCTTTGGCATCAATGACAACATGATCCAACAATATTCCCCTTTGGCATTGATGGCAATGCCAACATTGATGTCAACACCAATCATTGATGGAAACATGTAGACAAGGCATTGCTCCACATCAATAGTCATCTCAATCACATCAATGTGACTATATCTCCCCCTTTGATATCAATGGAAAAGGGTAGTTCTCTCCTTGGGGCTGCTCCCCCTTCTTGAACTCGCCTTGGGGTTGCTCCCCCTGTCTGAATGCCTTTGATCTTCCTCAGAATAATCTCTCCCTTTTTGAACAAGGGATATCACTATGATGTAATGCTGAAGATATATCGCTCATACTCCCCCTGGAACTATGCCTCTATGCTCTTTCTCCAAGTATAGGGTTATTTTACCAAGTATGCATCTAATAAATATCTCCTCTTGGAATCATGGGAAGAAGAATGACTCCCCCTATGGGTATGTCTCCCCTTATCTTCTCTGCAATATGAATAATATGTTATCACTGCAATATGCTTCTGCTGCAAATGTTACTGCTCAACGGAATCATAGATCAACCGCTCTTTCTATGACGATCCTTGGACCTGTCCATGCATCAAACTCGTGCCATACCATACATCATGAAGAAAAAGATATGTCAACAATGAAATAGAGAATCATGAACAAACATCAACAAAGTACATCATGTACCAAATTGTGTGCCCAACATGCACAACATCCATGTACAACAACCATGTACAATAATACCATAGAGTATGCCATAAGATATCATCAATGGAGTGAATCAACCATATGATTCTACCAACATGCCAATTGTGTGCCGCAAACAAGTGTCATATCACTCATGATATGCCTCCACCATGAGCCAAGTGCCACAATTATGTATCTCAATTAATCAAGTGTCTCAACTATATCATCCCATATGTCATGTACCAAAGTATATGCTAAACAAGTAATATCAATGGTGTACTTTTATCCAAGTACTATCATCCACATGCATATACCATCTATGAGTGCATCAACATTGCACTAATCATGTATCACCATTTGTACCAAGCAATTACATCAACCATGCACCACAATAAGATGAACCACAATCAAGATGTGTCCTTATAAATGTATTCCAAACATGTTCCAATCAGACTGCTAGTAGGTGCCTCTACCAATGTATTGGAAGTGTATCAATCATGCATCAACTATAGATCAAGCTATAACTCATCAATGATGTATAACATTACCACCTCATCAACTCACCAACTACATGTCACAATATGTAGCACATCCATATGCCAAATGTATGTACCAAGATATCCAACAAATATGCTTCCAATAATACATCACAAGATATATCAATGAAACTTAGATATGTACCAACCATGTACCCCAAAAAATCAGCCTCAAACTTCATTCACTATAGAAAATACTAAGCATCCAATATATACTAGAAGTGTGCCTCAATAGATCAATGACATCTCTAGCTAGCATCATCATGATATATCTCATAACCAAAGTGCCATAACTTCACTGTCACAACTAGCATTGTTCTTCAACAGAAAATGCTTCAATCCATACTCAAGGGTTAGTACTATGCATCCAATATAGTCTTTCAACACTTAACCATATGTCATCATCATACATACATCAATTATGTGTGCCAACCTGCAACAAACCATGCCAGACTCTGCAACAAACAATGTCATATCCTACAACATAATTTATACCATCACATCCAGTTGCAACCCATGAGCATTGCCCTTTTCCCAAGGTTGTTTTACCACATATACACGTCCTGATGCACATACAACTCGTGTATGTATGTCAGGGATGATTTTAAGGATGGAAATTTATTTAAAAATGTAGAAACCTTGGAGAATCTTACTAATCCTTCATATGCCAACTATAAATGATTAGCGATATTTTTGTAAAAATATTCAAATTTCTAAGGGTTTTATATAGGTGTAATCAACTTTTGGCGATTTTTAAGGTAAAATAATTTTATCCTATAGAATTTGGGCGAATCATTTTTAAAATAACGAATCTCGTTTTTGCAAAAACCATGGAAAATTAGTCCATGAGCGAAATTTAGCCCCTAAAATCATCCCTGATGTATGTGACCTATTCATAGGTCATCATGTGTATGTACGCGACTATTACCACTGTAACCCGCGTATTCTTATGAAGATGACACACTTAAGATTTCCTCAAGGCTTCCATTCTGCTCTGGTTGTTCAGTACTCTTCACCCACTTCTGAAGGTGTCCCTGCTTCTCAGAACTTGAGCTCTGAGCTTCCATCTTTTCAAAAATGTCTTCCTTCCTAACTTCATTCCTTCTTCTATTCATGTTATATGAAGTCCTCATCATGAACTTTCTTCTTGTGTTCCAACAATCTTGGGATTTGTGGCCAAATCCACTACAACTGTAGCATCTCATGATGTGACAATGAACAACAATGTGTCCTATTTGATCACATCTCCAACACCTTATGGTGTTGTTGGCGACGGAAGTCACTCCTGGATTGCTAGAAGGAGCAGAGCCTGACGCCCATCAGTTTTATGTCACGATGGTTTATAGATGGGATGACCGAATGGAAGCCAACTCAAAACAATATCATTCCAACACCAAAACTAGGCCAGGCATGCATAGGTGAGTGAGGTCTTATATAAACTTCAGACAGTGAGCTGTAGTAAAGGGTGAACAGGCGGAAGACTTATATAAGAGGAAAGCAAAGGTTTGTTATTAACATTGGGTTTCTAACAGGCTGTGGAAGAAGACGTCCAAACACAATATCATCTTACATTCAAATGCAAAAGCCAGATAATGCAATAATGCAATAATTCGTGCGAATCAGTCCATCATGAACTCTCCTAGCATGAGACAAAAATTAGATGGAGTAAGAAAAAATGTCTATCATAAAACAAGATATCTCATATACAGATGCATAACCAACAAACTAGAATATATGTTAAAACTTTACAGTAGGAAGCTCTGCTCTACCATCGATACCTACAAAATACAAAGACTAAGTTTATATACTCAGGAAAAATCACCTCCCAGAGGCGTTCCCAGTCACCCAAGGCTTGGTGTCCCCTCAGTCAAACTCGTACTGATATTTTTCTTTAAATGCCACCTTAACTACGCATGGCTCCTGTAAGGAGGGTAGATGAGCCATGAAGTGCTCAGCTAGTGTGCGCAGACTTCTCTGTCGAGTCGAGGACTTCGACACGGCTTCGTTGAGAAAATTGATACAAAGGACCTCTGCGAGCAGGCGGCTCGCCAGACCCTCCATTCCCCTTACTTAATGAACGAAAGGAGGTTTCAACCACCCGCTCTTGCCTTCATTTACTTCAATGCTAGAAATAGTATTAAGATCGGGTCCAATGGCGCCTGGAGATCGCGATGATCCCCTCTGCAACTGAACTCGGTGCCTTTGTCCTTCTTTATGTAGCTCCTTCCTCTCCCCAAGTGACCATGGGCTGTGACCATGTGCTTATTCCCAATGCGCTTTCGGCGTTCACGAATGAAAAGGAACTATTCCTGAAATTTGAAATCACGATGAGCAAAATGCCGAGATGGCTCAATCTGATGCCACATGTCCCTCTGAGATCTGACGATCTTGGACTCACCCAACGCTACTATGGGCCCGGGCCTGGGACTCTCCCGACATCTCGTGCATTGGAACATAACGAAGTTGCCTTTTTGTGCCTTGGAGTCGCGATGGGCGAAACGCCGAGATGGCCCAATTTGCTGCCAGGTGTTCCCTTTAGATGGATGACTGAAAATGCTTCGTGATGTCGCGGGCCCCAGCTTTGGCGTTTTCGGCGCTGTCGGGGTTCGGGGTTTCGCGATGTCCAAAGACATAAAATCTTCACCCCACGAACTCCCGAATGCCGAAATGGCACGAATGCATGCTGCGTGTCCTTAAGATGACCGACCAAGGTAGCACTCTCCACTTAATAGGGGACCACACTCGTTCTCAGGCTCGCTTGATGTGACTTGGCGCTAGGACCGTGGGCCGGGATTTGAAGGGCGCTTATCGGCGTTTCGGGGTTCGGGGTTTCGAAAGGCGAAGAGACGGGGAATTTTACCCCTTGAACTCCCGAATGTCGATATGCCGGTGTGACTGGATCTTGTGCCATGCGTCACTGGATCGGACGACCCAGATTCAGCCTTGAAATATATGAGCTTTCCTTGGTGCTATATGTCGGGTAACTTGATAGCCCCGAGACCCCGATGACCGTTGATCTGCTTCGTGGATGGATCTCGACTGTCGACAACAAAACCTTGCTCACTTGTTTGACTCGTAACCAGAAAGGAGATCCTTTCGCTGCTGTGCTTGGGTGTTTCCCGGTCATTCTACAGACTTGGGTACTTTTGTGCCTACGACAAAAATAATCGCTAACAGGTGTTATGAAATATTTCATTTTCTCTCCTTTCATAAAATCTGCATTTCAAGGCTTTGTGATCATATTCATTACATGAATAACATTGACCATAAAAAACACTTCCATACCTTTGCTCTGGTGTCCATCTTCTTTGAGGTGTAAATATGGCTTCTTGATGTCTTCCTTGCTTTGTTCTTTTGAAACTTTCCTTGCCTTGTGTAGATGGTTGACTTGCAATATTGTCTTCATCCTTTGAGAGTGAGGGACTTACCTCATGCTTCTTTGAGGTGCTTGCTTCAACATATGTAGCTTCTTTGTTGTATCTAAGACTTGATTTATCATTTGGTGACCTTTGAATTTCCAAGATTTCATTCAAGATTGTTGAGCTATTCAAGAATTTGTTTGACTTCTCTACTTTCTTTCTAAGATCAACAACTTCAGCTTCTAACTTATGACATGACTCTTCCTTTTCATTTACTTGATTCTTCAATAGTTCCTCTACCCCTTTGGCTTCCTCAATTTGAGTCTTGAGATGGACAATAATTTCAAGACTTTTTCTAATCTCATCATCTACCTTCTTACCTTCTTTTTCATTCATTAGTATTCTGATCTCTTCTTCCTTTTCTTCTAATTGAGTCTTTTTACTCTCTTCTTGTTCTTTGATCATTTCCTTTAACTTCAAGATGTGCCTTTGATTCTTCTTAAGAAACTTTTTAGTGTTATCGGAAAGATAGCTATAGTCTATATAGTAATGATCAGATTTGTATTCATATAGACCCTACTCAACTTTCTTTTGAAGTTCTGATAGTTCTTCTTCTATTCTTTCCATGGGATAACTACCATCAAACTCTACACAAACTATTTCTAGATTTTCTTCTTCACTTGTAGAGAAATATTCAACATCATCACATTTTGAATTTTTGCAATCAATGGTTTGTGAAGATTATTTAACTTCATTTGAAGGATCTTCCTTTTTGCTAACATCATCACATGATTCTCTACCTTCATTTGAAATGTCTTCAAGATCTTCCTTTTTTCCAACATCATCACATTTAGAAATAATGCAATCAAGAGTTTTTGGAGATTCTTTACCTTCATAGATCTTGATGGAGTTGTCTTCAATATTTTCCTTCTTGCTTTGGTATGTCTCCTCTAGCTTTATCCATAGTTCCTTGGTGGAATTGCATTGTCCCATGCTCTCTTTGATAGAGCTTGAGAGTCCACTTAGAATGGTCTTGAGAGACAATTCATCATTCTTATTTCCTTCCCTTTGAGATGCAAACTTTGACTTTTTCTTCAAGGAAGCTGATCCACCAATGGCTGCCTTCCAAATACCTACTCCCATTTCCTTCAAATGCACTCTCATTTATATTCTCCAAGTAGAATATATTTCCTCATCAAGGATTGGAACTTCATCATCCATTTGTGTGTCCATAGATCTCCTCCAAGCTTGTTAAGGCTTATAGTGAAGTCCGACTCTGATACCAATTATTGGACACACCGACTACACTGAGAGGGGGGGGGTGAACAATGTAGGGCTCTTTGAAAACTTCACTTTTCAAAAAACTCCTTAGTTAGCAATCACCATTTTATTCATTACTTACTACTTTGTTTTATAACAATTTAAATGTGAACATGTATCAACAACATATATCATCAATAAATCATCACCACAAGGAACACTAAGAACACAAGATGTATGTACAATTTTCTTTTTATTACGGACTACAATCCTTAGGATACCAACAACAAATGAACAGAGTAAAACTCTACAAGAGCACAACTCTATAATGAAAGACTCAACTTACACACTCAACACCAACTGAGATGAGGCAACAATCCTTAACATATACCAATCTGTCAATAGGTATGCGACATGACGATAGTGCAACATGCATATGTATGTGCCCTACCAGTAGTACAACTCGCGTATGTACGCGGCTAGTTTGTACTACAACCTGTGTATCACTTCTGAGTTACTTAGGGTTTTCTCTTCAAGATAAACTCAGATCCTCTGCAACCTTCAATCACATTCACTTCTGTCTTTCACAGTCCAATCTGAACCATAACCAGTCACAACACATCCAAGATCTCCAACAACTTACTCATTCTTCTCAACCATACAATATGAATGCTACTCAATCATGTATAAGCAACCAATATACTATAGCAATCATATCAGTACTGAATCATAAGATTGTTTCTCACTCCATCAACCAACACAAACCAAATCACAACAACCATAGCAAGAATGCCTTAAGCATTCACCACACAACAAGCAAGAGTATCCATTAAGACAACAATGTAACCATACCAGAGTTTCTATGGCAAATCTGAGCCCATAGAATGGAGATCCGGAACTTGCTTCAGTCTTCAAGAGCCTAGCAACAACTCACACACAAGTCTTCATGACTTTATCCACTATACACACTCTGTCCTCATTCAACCCGCGTATGTATGTGCCCTGGCTCACTCCAGCCTGCGTATACCTCATAAACTAAGGTTTCTGAACATCTAAAACTTTTGTTGTCATGATCTCAGACTTACCAAAACTTTGATGCATCCATGAGATCCTCCAGATCATCTCTCTCTCATAATAGATCTCCAATACATGCTCAAGAGGTGATTTTCACAAAAGACCCTTGCCTCTTATTTGTACTCTCTAAGTAGCTTCCTTAGAAGCATATTCTAGGTCACTTAACCCATTTTCCTCATTTTAGGGTTAACCTATTTCTAACCACTTTCCATAATTAGAAAGTTCTCCATTAATTTATTATTTAAATAATCCTCCTTGACTTTGTCACTTCACTTTATCCTTTAAATAATCTTCTTTGACTTTGTCACTTTACTTTATCATTTAAATAATAACTTCTTCTTTTCAAACACTTTGACTTCTTTGACCTTTTGGGGCTTCAAGCCATCATATGAGGGTCCTCCAACTTCGTAAGGCCATAACTCTCAAACTGTGAGGAGTTATGTGATGTTCCACATACCATCGGAAATGGCATGACGATAACTGTCCATCTAGGGTAGTTTCACTGACAAATTAACTGATATTCATCTCATTATTCCACAATTAAGCATGGGTTCACTAATGATACTTCAAGGATAACTCAACTGAAAAACGTCTTCCCATGAGGGCTTTCACCATAAGGGTACCACTTTTGAGTTAATCCATTTGTAATCCTTATCAATCATGATAATACAATAATGAGTCATATTTACATCAATCCAACTATGCATCATATTTCAATGACAAATCATTGATCCATCTTCATATATGCATCATGTATCAATGAAAACTCATTGATCCATCTTCATCTATGTATCATCTATCAATGAAAACTCATTGATCCATCCTTCATCCATGCATGACATCATACGACTATGATTCCACTTGACATTAATCCATTCACATCAAGGACAATACATACTTCATCAATATACTATGACAAGAAATTGTTCATTTGACATGAAACCTTTGGCATCAATCAATCATCCTTTGGCATCAATCTATTCCTTGACATCAATCCTTTGACATCAATCAATTAATCATCCTTTAACATCAATGACAACATGATCCAACAAATTCAAGAGGTATTTTCAAAAGAAATAGTTGACTAAGAGATACTAAGACAAGAAAATGAAGGAGTTCTTTTAACTCAAGCTTGGGAGTATGACCATAGATGAATATGAAAGAAGGTTTTTAGAACTGATAAAGTATGTTTCTTTCATCAAGGAAGAGCCATTTAAGATTCAAAGGTATTTGAGTGGGTTTCCATCATTTATTAGTGACAAGATACACTATGATGATCCCAAAAGATTGGAGGAGACCACAAGTACGGCTAAATTGCTTTATGATCTACATAAAGGAAGGTCAACTTTCCAAAAATCTTGGGAAGACAAGAATAAAAACAATATGGAACAAAGGAAAAAGGGAACTAAGCCACCATTATTCAGAAATAATCCTCAGGGACATCAAGCTTCTAGAGAACCCATAATGATTGAGACAGGGGGGAAAAGACCAAGGCAACCACCTATTCAATGTTGGGGTTGTGGGGGAGATCATATGTATAGAGATTTTCCTCACAGAGGTGAAAAAGTGAGGATTGTTCACAATGTACATCAAGCTAATACAATGGAGGACATGGGAAGAAATGTACATAGGATCTATGCTGCCCTGGACAAAAAGAAAGTTGAGTTTCGGTCACATATGATTGAAGTGGAAGGTAAGATCAACAACCGAACCATAGCTATTTTAATTGATTCAGGAGCTATTCATAGTTATATAGATCCTAAGATGGTGGAAAGATTGAATTTGCCAAGAAGAAAGCTTGGAAAATATCGGTTGGTGCAGCTGGCTACCAGAGCTAAAAGAAAAATTAATGAGATTGTTAAGGCATGTCCAATGGACAAGAATGGACTGAGCATCAAGGCATATTTGAACATCATACCTTTAGGTTCCTATGACTGTCTAATTGGCATGGATTGGTTGTACCAATACCGTTTTATCCTAGACTTTTATAATAAGGAATTTACTTGCTTGGATGATGAAGAGAATCAAAGGAAAATACAGGGAATTCCGAGGGCAGTAACCATCAGAGAAATTTCAACATTGCAGTTGAAGAAAAGTTACAGAAAAGGGTGTCAAATATTTGCAGCACATATGAAAGAGACACCTAAATAAAATGTGTCAAATATTGAAGATTATGTAGTCCTAAAAGAGTTTAAATATGTATTTAAAGAAATACCAGGATTACCCCCTAAAAGAGATATTGATTTCTCCATCAATCTGATGCCTAGAGCATCCCCAGTATCCAAGACCCCTTACAAGATGAGTACACTAGAATTGAAGGAATTGCAAATGCAACTTGAAGAGCTTATGAAGAAGCGGTATATACGTCCAAGTGTGTCACCTTGGGGTGCCCCAGTATTATTTGTGAAGAAAAAGGATGGAACATTGAGACTTTGCATTGAATTCAGGCAATTGAACAAGATAACTGTGAAGAATAAGTATCATTTGCCAAGGACCGATGACCTCTTTGATCAGTTGAAAGATGAAAAAATATTCTCCAAGATTGATCTCAGTTCAGGTTATCATCAAGTGAGAATTAAATAAGAATACATCAACAAGACTACTTTTATAACAAGGTATGGGCATTATGAGTTCACAGTGGTGCCATTTGGGTTATCAAATGCACCAACTATCTTCATGTGTTTAATGAATTGTATTTTTAGAGAATACTTAGATAAGTTTGTCATTGTATTTTTAGATGACATTATTATATATTCTACGTCGGAAGAAGAGCATGAACAACACTTCAGTATGGTATTACAGGTATTAAGGGAGCATCAATTGTATGCCAAATTGAGGAAGTGCTCATTTTATCAGAAGAAAATGTAAAATTTCAGACCCCACCCAGTTTCAAGTCTCGTTGATATTTGTTAATGTTTAATGCGCAAAACCCATATTTATGACATCCAAATAAACTCAGCATGTAAAACAAAATTCAGAACTGAAACATGAGGATTCTGAACAATATTTAACGCAAAAAATAAAATATATTAGCAACACAATATTCATAAAAATTTTGCACAGGGATTTTTGGTCTAACAACGACCCTGGAAAAACCCACAAGGGGAAAACCAGTGAGAGAGGGAGTTTTTATTATTTCATAGGTCTGATGAAATGTCTTTTACAATAGTCAATAATTTCATAAATTTAATAAAAAATGTATCTCGAAAATCGTGCCAAGCTTTCACATAAAATCTGAGCCAAACTCCTCGAAATTCGTGCCAAAATTTCCTTCACACATGTACATGTATTCTCCTTGATTTATGTGCCTCTTCTCTGTTGTATGGTTTCCTTGAAATCTTGCCAAATGCTACAACACAAGTCTGGGCATTAAATGTTGTACAAACGCCTTGGAAAATGTGCCAAAACACTCAGAAAATACACACAGTAATTATGCTCGATTTCTGTTCAATAAAACAACAGTATGGATTGTAAAAAATCCATACAGTATGGTCAGTTAATCTTGTTGTACTTTCCCTCAAATTCTGTGCCAAATTTTTGCTGTGCGATCACCTCAAAATCTATACAGTACGACCTCCTTAAAGTGTTTTACCTTGCCTTGATTTCTGTGCCTGTATTAATGTTGTATGGCTTGCTCAATCCATACAATACGACCTACAATAAATGTTGTACTCTCTCCTCTAAATTCATGCCAATGCTAGCCTTGGAATGCATGCCCTTAGCAGGAAGATAACTCCTCAAGTCTACTTGACTTATCCTTTCTCAGATCTCTCTCAAAAAAATGTTGAACAACCCAAGAATGGGTGTGCCCTCTACCCTAATCGACCTCATGGAGGGAAGGTGAAGAGTCTCTCAATACAACGGTGGAGATTGGATGAGATCAATGGTGGAAATTAAATCACTTGAGTTACCCACTTTCCCTAAGTCCAAAAATTCACCTTTTAATTTGTCTCTCACAAATTAAATGACTAGTGTCCACATTAGGCACTTTCTCACCCCTTAGGTGCCTAGGTGATGAGAAACACTTGCCTAGGTACTTTTTAATTATTTTAACACTCCCTCTTACCAAGGAAAGTGTTACTCACCACTCCAAGCTTGTCCCTCAAGAATACAAACTTGCCTTTTCCCAAGGCTTTGGTGAGTATGCCCACAACTGCTCATCTATAGATATGTACTGTAGCTCAACTGTTCCTCTTTGAACATAATCATGGATGAAGTGATATTGAATCTCAATGTGCTTAGACCTATCGTGAAAAACTGGATTCTCATAGATTTTAATACAACTCTTATTGTCACAGTAAATCATAGTGTGGGCCTCAAATGCACACCAAATAATCCCACCAACAACTTGCAAAGCCAAAGAGCCTCACAACTGGACTGAATGGAAGCCATATAATCAACCTATGCAGAACTCAAAGCCACTAAATTTTTCTTTCGATTGAACCAAGAAACCACTGTTGAGCCCAATCCGAAACAAAATCCAGAAGTACTCTTCCGGTCACTGACACATCCTGCCCAATATGAATCTGTATAACCCACCAATCGAACTCCATCCCCTCTCATATAGTCCAGACCATAATCCACTGTACCACAAAAATACCTGAGCACATGTTTTGCTGCCACCCAATGCACTCTCCTAGGCTCCACCATGAACTGACTAAGAGTGTTGACAACAAAACAAATATATGGCATGGTATTGACCAAATACATCAATGAACCGATCAATTGATGATATAAAGTGGAATCAACCAACTGTGACTCAAAATCATGAAGCTTATTCCAATTAGTAATCATGGGAGTGGCCATGGGCCTAAAATCCTCCATCTGAAATCTCCTCAGAATGTCAGAAGCATACTTCCCCTGTCTCAGGAAGATGTGTCCAGGCTCCTCCCAAACCTCCAATCCCAAAAAATAGTGCATCAGTCCAATATTAATCATCTCAAACTCAGAAGCAAGGCTCTCCTTGCAGCTAGTGATGAGTCTCTCTTCTCCTATAATGAATAGATCATCAACATATAGAAAGAGTATGAGAGGATCCTCTCCAACCACAATGAAGTATAGGTTGGGATTTTCCTCACTCTTCTCAAATCCAAACTACTGCAAGTAGGCATCAATCCTAGAATACCAATCTTTGGGAGCTTGTTTCAGCCCATACAATTCCTTCTTCAGTCTGCACACATGAGAATCTCTCCCATTCACCTCAAATACTAATGGCTGCTCAATGTACACCTCCTCCTATATGAGACCATTCAGAAATGCGTTCTTCACATCCATCTGATGGATCTTCCAACCCATCTCTGCTGCAATACAGATCACTGACCTGATTGAGGTATATCTAGCAACTGGAGCAAAGGTCTCGTCATAATCAACTCCCTCAAACTATGAGAACCCCCAAGCCACAAAACGAGTTTTTTACTTCTCAATGCTGCCATAAAAAATATACTTGAGTTTATAGAGCCACCTAGAAGTCACCACTAACTTCCCCTCAGGTCTAGGAACAATCTCCCACACATCATTCTTCATGATGGAATTTTACTCTTCCATCATGGAATCTCTCCAAACATGTCTACCAACAACCTCCTCAAAAGTGGAAGGCTTAGACTCCCTAATGTTGCTTATCATCGCAATGTAGCTACAAAATCTCGCAGGAGGTTTAATCTCCCTCAAAACCTGCCTGGGATTCCCCACTGAACCCTGTGCCTCCCTCAAAGTATCCTGAAGCCACTTGGGGTTCCTCCTCTATGAAGTAGTGTCTCATGGAGGGGAATCTCCTTTCTCAACCCCATCACCTAAAGAATGTGAACCTGAAGTAGAATATGGAGAACTCGATCCTGAAACCTCTGGACCAGTAACCTATGATCCTGACATCTGTGGCCCTGTAACCTGAGGACCAGTCGTCACCGAAACTGGTGGTCCTGAACTCTATGTCACTGAAGTATGTTGTTGAGTCACATGAATCTGAGGTGATGAATGCTCACCCCTCTCAGTCCCTCATGACTTCCTAAAGGCTCCATCCTCTTCAAATATCACATCCCTTCTCAATATTGTCTTCCTCAAGGAAGGAATGTATATGCAGAAAGACTTTGAAGTCTCTCTATAACCAACAAAGATCCCCCTATCTGTCGTGGGTTCTAGCTTTGTCCTCTTCTCACAAGGGACATGTGAATATGTAAAGCACCCAAAAATCCTAAAGTGCCCAACATCAGGCTTATTCCCAGATAAATTCTCCTTAGGAGTCTTGCCCCCCACTGCTCGGTGTGGACTCCTGTTCTACAGATAAAATGCAGTATAACATGCCTCTACCCAAAGAAAAAGTGGCAGCCCTTGATCATACAACATGGCTCTCGCAGCCCCAACTATGGCCCTATTCTTCCTCTCAACAATCCCATTCTGTTGTGGGTTGTAAGGAACAATCAAATCTCTCCCGATGCCCTCTCCTACAGAGAAGTCAATAAACTCCTTGGAGGTATACTCACCCCCATTGTTTGTCCTCATAACTCTAATTTTCCTCCCAGTCTGGTTCTCCACAAGATATTTGAACTCTTGGAACTGATTGAAGACCTGTCCTTTGGTCTTCATGAAGAAAATCTAAGACTTC
>ML789629.1:245717-257383 GCA_009831015.1 Picea engelmannii | reverse complement strand
GACGAAATTTCAGTGATAACAGATGCCCCCTGATGGATGAGGTTAGGAGCAGACGTATAGCCGAAATCCATCAATGTTTCTTCTACTGAGAGTGTTGTTGTAAGAGAGAGTAATGGTGTGAGTTTCCAGAGAAATCCGTTGGAGGGAAAAAGAAACCAGTAGGACCCGACCTTCTAGAAGGTGTGTAAAATATAAAACTGTGTACAAACGAGGCGGGCATGCCCCATGCTCGTGTCACGTAACTCTGAAAAAAATGACGGAAGCGTTGATGTAGATATCTGCAACGCCCTTAGGGGCAGTTGTGATAAAGGAAAAAGACAATTATGTAAATGAACATACTCTGAAGAGTAAGCAGTGATTGCGGTAATAAGTAGCAGCGATTAGGTGGGCATTGATAGCCCGACCAAGTTCAGAGGTCTTCGACAAATGAGAGAAATAACTGCAATAGTCGCAAAGTAAGACCCACCGTAACACGAGAAAGTGTTGGCATCGAATGTTATGGGGGCCAACGACAGCAAGGAATAATGGTGTTTCATCCTGTGCCGTCCGAGATCTCTCATTGAATGGAGAATGAGAATCAAGATACTGTCGTCCTTCCGAAAAATGGTGTTGATGTCGAAAAAAGGGGAATGTGACTCCTAGAAGCGCAGGGCTTCGTGGAATCTACTGAGGTGAGGAAGTGGCAGAGGTACATGGATGAAGTCAAGAAGTGGGAAGACTCAAGACTGCCCTTGGTTGGAGGATGTATGAGATAAAAAGTGGCTGCAACTGTGTAACGAAGTCGAGTGATAGGGGGATGACAAGACCAGTGATAAGTTGTGCCAGAGGCGGGACAAAGTGGAAAAATGCAGGGGGTAGAGGTAAGTGACCTGTGGGGTACTCTGAATATGTGGACGATGTCGGCAAGGGTAGATGATGAGTAATACTCCAACCAAGGGTGGCATGGGTTGCGTTTGGCCAAAAGGAGGGAAGTAGGTTGCCAAAGGTGACGACAAAAAAATAATTAAATGACTGGAAATAAAAGCATTTGTACAATAAATAACGAATAATTTGGGGAGAAATGTACAAATACAGAAACGGGTGCCCCAGTGTGATATGGGTGGCCCATGGAGGGTAGAATTTTCTTGGAAAACGGATGAAGGGTGGGGGCCCCATTGATGAGTTTCTGTATGAGGTAGGTGAAATGAAGGTAGGTTCGCAGATGGGCAAACTGATTGTGGATGAAATGGATGGTTCATGATACTGCGGAGGTGTAGGTACAAAATAGAACCGTGAAGAAATAATCTGGGAGTCTGTGTGGGAAAGCTAGCAAAATGAGGAGAAGGAGTATGTGGTTGATTCRCGACATGATGAAAGACTATCAGGACTCCCATCCCTAAAGGGTAATGAAGAACAACATGAGTGTCAAAAAAGTGTCAAAAGGTGCTATGAATGGGACAACTCATGTGGGTAAGAATGCTACCGGGTAACAGTCCCGAAGATGCAAAAATGGAGGTGTGGGTATTGCAGAGCCGGGAATGGGGATCCTAGAGGTAAATATCAGAGGGTGTGACTGGAAATGAAAGTGCGATACAATGGGAAAGACTACATGCCAGTGCTGAGTATATACCTGAAGGGGTTGTGCCGATGGATGATGAGCAAGTACCTACACACATGAAAACCAAATACCCAAAGTGAACAATATCTGAAGAGAATCAAAGATATGAGCATGTATTTGACAAATGTGACTATGCGTGTGCGTACCTGACCATGATATGAAAAAAAGGTGCCCTGGGGGCTCATGATGAAAAGTGACCCAGGGACTGCTGTGATGTAGGTGATGGGATGCTGATCCTGTGGCTGAAGATGGATTAAAAAATGGACACCGTGGGCTCCTGGAAAGGTGAGTGGAAGTTTGGAAAAAAGGCCTATATATAGCTGTAGGGCCCACATTGCCACCTCATTTGTACCTGCTGCAATAGTGACTGGACGAGCAGTTTTCAGAGGAGATTGAGAGATTCAGGGAGGACGAGGCAGTCGATTGAGGATCTGCGAGTGTCAGGTTAGTGGTCTGATCATCCTGCATAGAAATAGGTTTTCAATTTTTGGGCAGGGGTTGTACGGGGGGCCGTACAGAGGTATTTAGGGGTTATGGGACCCACATGCACGGGCGATCCGGTGAGAGGCGCGCATACGTGCGTGCCTGTACACCAGTTATACGTGCATGGGGGCACGGTTGAGAGAATTTAAGGCACGCTCGTAGGGCGCGCCTGTGATTTGAACAGGCGCGCACTTGTGTGCGTCTATGGGTTTGACAGGCGCGCATCTCTGCGCGCCTGTATGGTGAACATGCGTGCGTAGGGGTGCGCCTGTGAAACAAACAGGTGCGCATTGATGCACACCTATGTAGTGTACATGTGCGCCTGTGTGTGCGCCTGTGTAGAGAAAAGGCGCGCACATGTGTGCGCCTGTGCGGTGAACAGGCGCGCATGTGTGCGCACCTGTGGGTATCAAAACCGTGCCTATGAGGCAAGGTTGAAGTGTTAAAAAAAAACAAGCCTTTTTGATGTTGTTGATGGTTGCATGAGCTGATATAGGGCTCTGTGTTGTCTGCAGGTGGATGGTAGTGACAATGCCAGTGCGGTGGCGAGAGCGAGACTTGGCCCAGTTGCGAGATACCGTGGCCATTGAGGGGCCCAGTGTGCATGCGACTTTGACAACCTGTGGGTTTCTAAAGTTCTTTGAGTGCCCGTTGATACGGGCACAGGAGTATTTGTTACAGTTCCCGATCCAGATGTGGAGTCCGGAGCTGCAGTGCTTCCTCGTATGAGGAGAGCAGATCCCCTTCACTGTGGTGGAGGATATCTATTTCTTGACTAGGCTCCCCTTTCGGGGAACGCCCCTATCCGCGGAGCCGATGTTGCCTAGGACGATTTTTCTTGCCGATATTGGCCAGAGATACTGCTCAGTTCGAGAATTTATGTCTGGGACTGTGGTGAGTATAGGGGCGATAGATTCCCTAGCACATCGTTGTATAGCAGCGATGATTGTGCGGGTATATGGGTCACTGGCGACCTAGCGGATTAGTGGTGGCCAACTTTTGGTGCTGGAGAGGGTGTTGGCTGGCGAGTGGTTCGCTTGGGGGCTGACACTTCATGCTAGGATGGTGGCACAGTTGGACCACTGTCGCTCCACGGGTGGAGGAGAGTTTGCTTTCAAGTCCATCCTAGTGGCATGGTTTTTAGAGAGGGTGTCGATGTTGCGCCCGAGGATTCTACTGGAGATGTCGGGGGTGCGAGAGCCACAATTGAGGCGGTGGTCTACAATTTTGCTTCGTCGTGGTGGTGGTGAAGGTGGCCACTTCTTTTAGGCAGAGGCGACACAGGTATGGCGGCAGATGCCGCAGGTGATACTTCGGTACCCCTATGCTGGGGTGGACTTTCGGGGTGACCCGGACATGGTGCTACCTTCCGGGGAGGTGTTTGACCATCGAGGTATGTTTAGTATTGGTGTGTATGTTTTGTTTTATGAGATAGCAGTCCATATGTATATGATATAGATGCTGATACTATCTGGTGTTGTTTTTCATGTGCATATGTGGCACCTCGCGGGCGCGAGGCGGAGATGCAGAGAGCGCCGGCTCGTCGAGAGATGGAGAGATGACCGCATGGAGAGAGACATCGGACGAAGGATGCCGTGGGGCAACCAATTGAGCCAAAGAGGGCAGTGAGGAGGCACCGGTTCGATGAACTTGGTGCGGGTCCATCAAACGCTCCTTTGGCGACGACCGGAGTTGATTTTGATGACATACGCCGTCGTCTGGAGACGGTTTTACAGGATGTGCCTGAGGGCATGTGGACGCTTATCCAGGACGAGAGTTTCCTGGAGTAGTGTGTAGGGGTACGTCCACCATGGCGGGCCATAGTGCGACGAGAAACAGTGCTTGTTGCTATGACGAGTGGACGCTTGCCGCCGGGGCAGGAGGGTCCTGTGGGTGGACCACCACCGCCTGGGGCAGGTGGTGGTGGGCTTCCACCGCTTGGGGGAGGAGCAGGTGGTGGCGCAATAGAGGCACCATGAGTGGTGCATGATGTAGATCTTTTTTGTTTTATATAGGCTGGTGAGCCCATTTTTTTGTACCGAGGTGCTGCATTGGCTTGTAGATACATGTATTTTTGTATGTAAAAATTTGGATGGCCTGATGGGCCTTTATATATATACATGAGTATACATTTTGTGAGATCCTGATGTTGTCTACATGTTTTTTGCTGATGTTTTGAGTACGTCCATTCTATATATATGATGTGATAGGTTTTTGTGATATGTTTATGTATGTGTAGCTTGATGTGATATATGCCAATCTAACACCATGTTAGCTATTTGATCTGTGATTTGATTCAATTGTCTTGGAATATGTGTAAATGTAATGGAATCAAAATGTTGAGATAAAAGCCTAACCTGCAGGTATTTGCGAAAGAGGCACGGATCGCGTACGTGGTACACATTGTTGAGCTGGAGAACGACTAGTTGAGAGTCGAGGAAGACGCTAAGGTGGCGAATATGATGATGCTGGGCGTCGGCCAGGAGGCCAATGACCGCAGTATATTCGTCTTGGTTGTTGGTTGCTGGCCCCAAACATATGCCGCTTGAATGGAGCATTTCATGTGAGGGGGTGTACAGAGCCCAAGTAGCTGAAGTGAGATTTTGTGTCCAACGGCTGGCGCCGTTGGCGTAACCGATGTGGTAGGCTGGTGGAGGAAGCAGTTGTCAATAGCACAAAGGATAGTTTAGATGTGAGGGAAGGAGAAAAAGATTAAAAACGCTAGAAAAGAAATAACCTAAAGTAGAATGACTACTTTTAAGCATAAAATTTCTTGAGATACAACCCATTGACGAGTTCCTTGAGAGAGAGGCCTTCAGGGGAGGCCAGGATGTATGCGCCTTTGGTGAGGCAATGTTGGATAATGTAAGGGCCATGCCAAAGTGATTCGAATTTGACGTGTCCAAAGGTATCGTGAGCGATATCATAAGCCAGGACGAGGTCGCCTTCATGGAATGATCGAAGGTTGACATGGCGATCAAAGGTATCCTTGGATCATTTTTTAGCTGCCTCGTTGTTCTGTAAGGAAGATCGACGATCTTCATCCAGAGACTCTAAGTTCAGCAAGCGCTGCTCCATTGGAGCAGTGTCTGGTAATAGCTCAATTGTGGTGCGTAAGGTGGGAATTTCGCACTCGATGGGAAGAGTTGCCTCGACCCCATGGACTAAATGGAATGGTGTGAAACCAGTAGTGGTTTTCACTGCCGTTCGATAAGCCCATAGCGTAGAAAATAACATATGATGCCAATTGGTTTTATGTTTATTAACCGTGCACTCTAACATGGTCTTGAGGACTTTGTTAACTACCTAGACCTGTCCATTTGACTGAGGGTAATATGGTGAGGCAAACTCATGAGAGAAGCCTAACTGAGATGAGAGTTCGACGAATATCTCATTCTCGAAGTGTTTCCCATGGTCAGAAACGAGTTGGAGGGGTACTCCAAAGCGGGAGATGACGTGGTTAAAGAAAAAACGTGCTGCAGTGTCAGCGGTGTTGTTGAAAGTGGGCATAGCTTCAACCCATTTAGTGAAGTAATCAATGGCGACAACGATGTATTTGTGGCCATTGCTGGATGGGGGATTACAAGTCATGAAGTCGATGCCCCATTTACAAAAAGGGTCGGCAGTAATGACAGGATGAAGAAGAGCGGGGGGAGCTCAGGCTTTGTTGGCATAGAGATGACATTGATCACATCGTTTCATGGCATGAATGCAATCATGAAATAAGGTAGGCCAAAAGTAACCGACTCAGATAATATTTTAAGCAGTGGATATACCCGAAAGATGGCCCCCACATGCGCGACCGTGGCAGTCATTTAAGACTCTGTCGGCCTCGTCAATGGTCAGGCATCGACGAAGAATGGTGTCGACGCCCCACCGATATAGGATGTCTCCGATGAGGAGGTAGCAGGGGGCTTGATGGAGAATACGTCGACGATCGTCTCGTGAAAGGTGGTTACCGAACTTTTGAGTTCTGAGGTAGACGAGAAGGTCGCCATACCAAGGATCATCCGAAGTGATGTAAAAGAGATGTTCGTCTAGAAAGTTGGTATTGACGGGGGTACTGGTGGTATTAGATGGGAGGGCCGTGACAAGTTCGACGAGAACGAGGGCCTTCTTACTTTTAGGTGTTGAGAAATCGAGGTCGTACTCCTGAAGGATAACGATCCATCGAGCGATTTTTTCGTTAAGTTGCCGATGGCTGAGCAAGTACTGCATAGGGTTGGAATCTGCGACGACTTTTGTGGTGCGAAGCAGAATATAATGGCGCAGTTTCTGGACTGCGAGGACAACTGCAAGAGCAAGTTTCTCTTCGTGTTTATACTTCAAGGGTGGTCCTGAGAGGTTCTTACTAATGTAATAAATGACGTGTTCACAATTGTCATCTTCGAGATGGACGAGGACGCCGGCTACTGATACAACTGATGCTGATACGTAGAGGATGTAGTCGCGATTATATTTAGGTGCACTAATTAAAGGTGCATTTGAAAGCACTGCTTTAAGATCGTCAAATGACTGTTGGGCATGGTCGTCCCAATGAAAAGGGATGTCGTGACGTAGTAAGCGGAGGAAACCGTGTGCGCGTATGGCGTAATCGGGAACAAAGCGTATAAGAAAGTTAGCTTTTCCCTATAGACTCTGAAGTTGTCGTAAATTCCGGTGAGGAGGAATTTCGGTGATAGCTTGGACTTTGAGGGGGTCTGCAGTAATACTGCTTTGGGAAACAATAAAACCGAGGAGGCACCCTATGGTGACACAGAACACACACTCGAGGGGATTCAAGCGGATGTTGTACTGATGACATTGTTGAAAAATGATTCGTAAATCTACCAGATGTTGGGTGCGTCTCTTGGATCGAGCTGTGAGGTCGTCCAAGTAGGCGAGGATGATATTAGCCAGATCGTGAAAGATGTATGTCATTGCCCACTGGAATGTTGTGCCGACATTTTTTAAGCTGAAAGGAATGACATGATAGGAAAAATTACCCCATGAGGTAATGAATGCGGTTTTATACTAATCGGCTGGGTGGATTTGTATTTGGTTATAGCCAGAGAATCCGTCCATAAAGGAGAGAGCCTCGTGGACAGCGCAGTCATCGATAGTTTGATCGATGAAAGGCATTGGAAAGTTGTCTTTGGGACATGCGTTATTGAGATCGTGAAAGTCTGTGCAAACGCGGATAGTGCCCTTTTTTTTGTTGACGGGTATAGGGTTGGAAACCCATGAAGTATAAGCGATGGGGTAAATAAACCCGACAGCACATAATTTGTCAATTTTGGCTTTGATAGCCACGGCTTTGGATGGGTGTAGTGGTTGCTATTCCTGGAAGAGGGATTTATAGGCGGTGTTTTCTTGAGGAGTGCAAACAGTTCCAATGGTGATTTCTTCGACGATGCCATGTTTAATGGAAATGTCGATTTTGATGGTGGGGGAAAGGTTGGCCATATTACCTTCTTCAAAAGCATCAGGGGCAGGAATAGGATTGTTGAACCAATCTATAGGCCCAGAGGGGATAAAATCTTTGGTTTCGACCGCGTAAATGGGGTTTTGGTTAGGAGGCTGGGGGCTTCCTGTGGAGAGAAGAGTGCACGGTGATGTAGCGCGTCCCATGGAGAGTCTGGGTGGTTTAGCTCTTCGAGTATTTCCTCGTCATTTTGGAAATGGTGGGAATACAAGGGGTCGTGAGGAGTGATCTCGGTGATAGTATGGTCACCCCCTGATGGAGAAGAAGGGGGAGCAATGCTATGAGATGGTGAGGGTTCACTCGACGTAAACCATATATTGAAGTACTGAGGGGTACCCGTGGTGGTTGGGTGGAGAGTGTCCGTAGGGGAATGAGCAGGAGAGTTGGGGGGGTTGCGGGGTAAATCCTCAGAGATTCCATTGAAGAACCATGGAGGCGTTGGGAGTGCCTCAGGCTCGGGAGAAATGACATGAAGATCCTCTAGTGATGAGGTAATGTTAATGATCGCTTCTGCGGGTCGGTGAAGTAGGGATAATTGACGTTTCCTGTATTCAAGGATCATAGGACACTGGTATGTAAAATGAGCTAATGAATCGCAGAGAGAACAAGGGCATCTCATACGTTCGTTGACTGAAGTGGTGACATAGCGGATGTCAGTGATATTTGTTGATGAGAACTTAGCAGGACTGGGGTTATTCTGGAAGTTCTGGCGTACAACCGCTTATGTCTGCGGAAAGCGTGGCAGTGCTGGGCAATGATGGGTGTAATGGACATACTCTGAACATATAGCACAAGCGTATTTGGTCCTCAACCCTTTACTACTGGAAGGGTGGATGACAGTGGTGGGACTAGCCGTAGTGGCAGGTGTTGTGGGAGTTTGATTGAGGGGGATCAAATTCTGTAATTCAGGTAGTGATGGGAAATTGTTGGTTTGGTGGCCCTCTTTCTCACATAGTGCGCAAGGCGGTGGGATGCGTGGAGGAAGTGGAGCGGTGGGCTCCTTCTTTTTTCTCCTGCCCCCAGCTGTAGCAGGGGGGTTAGTGAGTGGGGGGGTGGTGGGGGTAAGGATGGGAATCGTCATGGGGATTCCTTCCTGTGGGGGAAGGGATGGTCGAGGGACCATCTTAGGTGGGTGTAGATACCACACCGTGATTGCTAACACCATATTAGGTAGTGTGAGAATTGCGGCTACCTGAAAGGATTCTATACCGGGTGGAGGGTAAAAGAAGGGAATTTGGGTGAGGGGTTGGGGAAATGTCTCCCAAACTGGACTATGTCCTTGGGGGGATGTGGCTTCGTGGACTGTTGAGGTCGACGAGTGCGCAGGGGGTTCCGACGGGAGTGGTTCTACGACTGTTGGGACGTTAGGAATGACCGAAGCCTCCTGAGGAGGACAAGCATCCTCTATGTGAGTTCCGTTAGATGATATGACGCATACTTGATTAGCAGGATGAAGGATTGGTGGTGCTCCATGGTACGTCCCTAACAAGGATGGATCTTTAAAAATCCCAGGACCCATCTCGACGAGTGGATATGCGTCTTGGTTTGTGTGGATGAGGGGAAGAATGTTATCGATGTTGGCAGATGGGTTAGGCTCATAATATGAGACTTGGTCGATGGTCACGATCTTCCCATTATGGGGGAACATCATTGTCCAAAAGATGGAAGATGCCACTGCATTCATAGCGTACATGTAGCTACGACCGAACAGGATATTATAATCGAGCGGGGTGTCGATAACTTCGATTTCGATGAGGATAGTCTTGCCCCCGAGTTCAACAGGGATGTTTTGGAAGAGCCCTTCAGGAGAGGATGGTCATCCGTCATAAGCTCGCAATGTGATGGCAGAGGGTATGAGTTCCCAGGAACCAAGTTTCTGCCATACTATTTTGGACATAATGCATGTAGATGCACCTTCATCGATGATACATCGATGAACTGTGATGTTCCGTATTTTTACTGGTATTTGAAAAGCTATCAAGGTGGGAAGACGAGGTTCTCCGCTGTCAAGATCAAAGGTGATGAGTCGAGTATCTGCAGGGTCGACTGCCCCCAAGGCAGAAAATAGTGATTTCCGCTACTTAGGACAAGTCTGGAGGACTTCCAAGACTGACATGGCAGCTGGGGTTTGTGCTAAGTCATCTACCAAGCTATAGTTATGAGCTGCCCTAGCCTGTGGGTTGTGGACATTCCTGCGCAATGGGATGCGCGGGATGCGAAGTGGTGGTTCGACAGAAGGGCGAGGGATCACCAACGGGGGTCCCGCTGGTGTAGGGTTTGTCTCTGGAGAGATGGGAGTAGACTCAACGGGGGTATGATACTGATGATTACGGGTTTGCAGAAGGATTTCTTCCTCACTGGTGAGGAGAATTGTTCGCTCTGCTAGATTGTTGGGGTTGTGGTATTGGCCCACCTGAGGTGGGGGATGTTGTGTGTCCTATTGGGTATTTATCACACCTTGATGTGGGATAGGATTTTGCAGCACGGCGGGAGGGGGTTGTTGCATGTATTGTTGTGGTGCCTGCTGAGGGGCAGGTTGTACAGGAGAATGGGGAAGACTACCAGAGTCTTTCGACCGTTTGAAATCAACAATCTGGGGGAAATGGTGAGTGTAATGAACGAACTCACCACAAAGGGCACAAGGGAAGATGGTTTTAACATTATTTCTCACTTGGCGTTTGTTATTATTTACCCCTTGGGGGTTTTGATTCCCTTGGTTCTGGTTGCCCCCAGTGGGTTGGTGCTGTGGGGGTTGATTCCCGCCTTGACCTAGGTTGTTGTTATTCCTGTTCTGTCCTTTCTTCTTGGCATTGTTCGATGGATGGGTTGGATTGGCTGTGTTCAACTGTTCAAAATTTTGGAATTGTTGAGCAGTAGACGGTTGAACAAAATTTACCCCCGCATGTGGATGTGGGGGAGCCATGGGTTGTGGGGACCAGGAAACGGGAAGTAAGGATTCTGTGGTGGTACCGATCCATAAGGTACATAGGAAGGCGTAGTGCTTTCACTAGTACTATAAGCTGATGTTGAGGGAGTACCACTATTTGTGGGAATAGGTGGATGTATAGGAGGTGCCGGTGGTGGTCCACTGATGGGTGGAGGTAGAGCAACAGGGTATGGCCGTTGATAAGGGGGTGGGGGGTAATAAGAAGTGCCCCCGTATGTCGGTGGGTATTGAGGTGTTCCATACATCGGTGGTGGTTGGGGTTGTGGACTGTGGTGTGTGGTGGCACCGATCAGTCCGTCTGCTGAGTGAGACATCCCAGGTTTGTCTTGGCCAAATGGCACAGGTTTTGGAAGATCAGGAAGTACTGTGTATAAGTACCCTGACTGTGCATAGATGAGGTCATATTGTTGGGCCTTACTGATGGCTTCCTCTTCAGATTGAGGGAAGGTGGAAGCTACATCCTTTCCAAGGAGAGAGACAAGTGATCTAAGAAACCAGTCGAGACACTGTTGCTTGGTGGTTTCCGCTTTGCACAAACTACGTCGCCTACGCCACTCATGAATGTGGTCAACGATGTGTGTGGCTGAGGTTTGTTTGAAATTAGAAAGTAGTTCTAGACCATTGTCGTGGCGGATAGATAATTGGAAGAAGGTCAAGAATTCTTTGGCCAATGACTCAAATGTTGCGTGGGACCCCGATTTTTCTTCAACATACCA
This sequence comes from Picea engelmannii, assembly GCA_009831015.1. NCBI lineage: Eukaryota > Viridiplantae > Streptophyta > Pinopsida > Pinales > Pinaceae > Picea > Picea engelmannii. Next base: position 246,176 of record ML789629.1, on the reverse strand, counting down.
TTTAGCCGATGGGCCAATGAGTGTGCGTTGAAATAATCGCAGTCTGATGGAATCATCCATAATTCTATTGGAAGAGCACCATAGATGAAAGGTCATGACATGGTTGGCAGGGTCATCACCTGCCTTTCCTTCAAACTTTGGTATGTCTGAAGGGAGTTTTGTTGGCATTGCAGGCCATGTGGGGTCATGCAATATAGGATCATTGGTGAGTTTGGTGAGATCCGATATATTGAGAGAGGCCAAGTATGGCATCTGCAGTGGGGGGGAGGATTAGCTCCGACCATAGTGTGTTGTGAACCTGACCCGTGAGGGGGGATAGGTGGGTTGGTGCTCCCTCCTTGAGAGGAAGTGGGTCCCCCGCTTCCGTGTAAAGGAGAGTGAGTGAATGGATGACCTTGGGAAGTTGACCCAAGTAATGTAGAACCAAGCAAAGCTGATCCTAAGATAGTAGCACTCACA
>ML789629.1:225204-241577 GCA_009831015.1 Picea engelmannii | reverse complement strand
CCTTGGAAAACATGCCAAAACACTCAAAAAATAAACACATAAATTATCCTCGATTTATGTGCAACAAAACAACAGTACGAACTATAAAAAATCTGTACAGTATGGCCAGTTAAGCTTGCTGTACTTTCCCTCAAATTCTGCACCAAATTTCTTCTATATGGTCACCTCTAAATCCATACAGTACAACCTCCTTAAAGTGTTGTAACTTGCCTCGATTTTTGTGTCTGTATTAATGTTGTACGACCTACTCAATCCATACATTACGACCTGCAATAAATGTTGTAGTCTCTCCTCGAAATGCATGCTAATGATAGACTTGAAATGCATTCCCTTACCAGCAAGATAGCTCCTCCTCAAGTCTTCTTGACTTCTCCTTTCTCAACTCTCTCTCAAGAAAATGTTGAACAACCCAAGAATGGGTGCGCCCTCTACCCTAATCGACCTCATGGAGGGAAGGTGAAGAGTCTCTCAATACAACTGTGGAGATTGTATGAGATCAATGGTGGAAATTAAATCACTTGAGTTACCCACTTTCTCTAAGTCCAAAAAGTCACATTTTAATTTGTCTCTCACAAATTAAATGACTAGGGTCCACATTAGGAAATTTCTCACCCCTTAGGCACCTAGGTGATGAGAAACACTTTCCTAGGTACTTTTTAATTATTTTAACAAAAAAATCATTATTTGGGACATATCATTTCAGAGGAAGGGATAAAAGTGGATCCTGAAAAGATTGAGGCCATTAGAGGATGAACAACACCAAAGAATGTGACAGAGGTCAGATCATTCATGGGCCTTGAAGGCTACTATAGGAGATTTATTGAAGGATTCTCAAAGATTGCACACCTGATCACTTCCTTGCAAAAGAAGGGAGTGAAGTTTTAGTGGACATTGGATTGTGAAAATAGTTTCCAACACTTGAAGCATTTATTAACAAGTGCTCCAACACTAAGGATTGTTGATCCAAATGAAGACTTCATTGTTTGCACTGATGCATGTAAAGAAGGGCTTGGTGGAGTCCTCAGTTAAAATGGGTATGTTGTATGCTATGAATCAAGGAAGTTGAAGGAGCATGAAAGGAACTATGCTACTGATGATTTGGACTTGGCAATCATAGTGCATGCCTTGAATATGTGGAGGCACTACCTCACGGGGAAAAGGTTCGAGTTGAGGACAAACCATAATGGTCTGAAATATTTATTTGGACAACCAACTCATAAAGCAGGTGAGAATTTCTCAGTGAATATGAMTTTGATATAAATCATATCAAAGGGAAAGAGAACAAGCTGGTTGGTGCACTTAGCAGAAGGGTGAATGAGTTGCATGCTACAACCATTAGCGTGTACCAATCAGATTTGAAAGATAGAATCTTAGAGGCTGCAAAATCATATTTTCAATACATGGAAATAATAACAAAATTACAACAAGGTATTTTGCAGCAGAAAATTGAAGACTATAAGATATAAAATCATGAAATTCTCATGTACAGGGGCATAATTCATGTACCAAATTCCCAGAAATTGAAAAATATGATATTAAGAGAAATGCATAATGTACCTTATGTTGGGCACCCAGGTTATCATAAAACTATTGCAACTGTCAAGAGACAATATTATTGGCCAGGAATGAAGAAATAATTTATTGATTTTATTGCCAAATGTTTGGAGTGTCAAAAGGTCAAGGCTTATCATAGACACCCAATTAGTTTGCTACAACTATTGCCCATTTCTGAGTGGAAATGGGAATTTGTAACAATGAATTTCATCACCAAATGTCCCAGAACAAACACACAACATGATTCTATCATGGTAGTGGTGGATAAGCTTACTAAAGCTGCCCATTTTATTCTAGTAAATCTCACTCACAAGGCAGCCAACATTGCTGATATTTATATGAGAGAAATTTCTCGACTACATGGTATACCCAAGACAATTGTGTTTGACAGAGATCCAAAATTTACATCAAATTTTTGGAAAGGATTATTTAAGGGATTTGGAACAAATTTGAATTTTATCACAACTTGTCATCTAGAATCAGATGGAAAAATAGAGAGGGTGAATCAAGTGATTGAGGATATGTTGAGGATGTATGTGATGGATAAACCATCAAAATGGGAAGACTACCTACACTTAGTAGAGTTTTATTATAACAATGGGTACCAAGCATCTCTAAATATGAGCCCATTTGAGGCCCTTTATGGCAGAAGGTGCTACACACCGGTAATCTAGGACAACTCAACAGATAGAGTAGTGGTTGGGCCATAATTCCTCAGGGAAATGGAGGAGAAAATGTTGAAAATAAAACAAAATTTAAAGGTTGCGCAAGACAGGAAGAAAAATCATGCTGATAAGGGAAGAACTCACAGGGAATTTAAAGTGGGTGACCATTTATTCTTGAAAGTAAAGGCCAACAAAAGTTCCCTGAAGTTGGGAAATTATTCAAAGTTGGTAGCTCGTTATTGTGGGTCGTTTGAAATCCTAGAGAGGATTGGGTCTATAGAATACATGCTTGCCTTTCCTGCATCAATGTCTATTCATAATGTATTCCATGTATCATTGCTAAAAAAATATATCCTTGATGCTAATCATGTCATTGATTGGAATATGATTCAGGTGGAGTAAGAAGGTGCCTTTCAAGTGCATATGGTAAGCATATTGGACCGAAATATCAAGCAACTCTGGAATTGAGCCATAGATCTAGTAAAGGTCCAATGGATCTAGTACAGTCCTGAAGATGCAACTTGGGAGCACACAGATACTACGTGGGTAGAATACCTGCATCTTTTTGAGGATTTTTGAAATTTTGGTTGTATATGTGTATATATTGCACGGAGGACAGTGCATAAATAAGGGGGACGAGAATGTAATACCCCTAGGCTGAACCCCAACTGTAAATGTAAATACAAATGTACTTAGGCTGGTGAGTCAGAATGTAGGAAGGATATTATATCTATGGGGTAAATGTAAATGTATTCACATGAAAATATTAATGAAAAAGACATCATTGCAACAAACCAACCATGTAAAAGAGTATGGGGGACTAAAATTCACTAGTTAGGGAAAGGGGGGTAAAAGTTAAGGATAAGGGGCTAAGCTAGGGAGCTTAAGCCAAAAATGAATATTATATTAATATTCGTTAAAGTATAAAGTATGGATAATTATTTTATCCTAAGTTCCAAGGATGGAGACAAGTGGGCCAAAGTAGCTCTCAACATGACAAGTGTCAAGTTGAAAACATGCATACATATAATTTGGACTTAGTTAATTTTCCCATCATTCCACCAGTTTTTCACTCACTAATTTTATCTGTCCTTTGTAAATTTTGTTACTATCATTATACCCGTACCTGTACCTATACATGGTTAGCTTAGGAGATGGACTGAAGAAGAGGGTTGTTAGGCCAGTGGGATATTGAAGAGGCAGGTTTTCAGGCCCACGAGCAATTCTCTCTAGGTGAGAGATTTTTTGGGAATTTATTTCCCGAAGGTGCCAAACTATAGCTACAGGGCTCTGAGACTTCCTGTCCAACATGTTGCCGAAGCCACGAAAAGGAAGTGGGGTAGCTGAGGGATTGTTTATAAGAGAAGGGGAACATTTCCTGGGGTTGGATAGACATGTTTGGAATGAGGGACTGTAGGCTATTAGTTTGAGTTGGCACCTGTGACGAAGTTTTTACTGTTGTCTGAGATACATCAGCCTGACTAAGAATTCCTTTACCCAGGTGGAGTTTAGTCCCAGCTCGAGGGTGACCCACTGCTGAGAGTTTTTGAAAAGTGTGGTCTAAGGATGGGAGGAACATGGAAGGTTTGCATGTAGTTGGTGATATTTTTACTAAGATAAGTGTCAATTATGTGTTAAATTACATGCTGCATTATTATTTATGTGTTTATTTTTATGGGTTTTTCCTTTGTGTGTTGCATGTGTATTTTTATTATTATTCTATATGAATATGTGCATTTTCAAAGTTTCTATATGTTTTAATTTTGTATACAGTTTGCAAATTTTACGTGGCATAGCCCAGTTGGATGTTGGGGATGCTACAATAACAAAGAATCTAGTCATTGTGGATGTATCCCAAGTTGGGTGAACCACATTAACTATTGTGTTTACTTTTCTTTTATGTGATGGATCATGAATATTCTCAGTATGCATGTTAGTTTATATCTATTCATTAGCTGATAGCTGCACAATAGTTATGGATGTTATAGTAATGGGTTTATGTTGTAATCTGAAGTATAATGGTAATACATGATTGAATTCACTAAGTAACCTAAGGAGAGAAAATATAGAATAACACACATAGAACTGATAAGTAAGAATGACAAGGAGGATCACCTCCCATTCCCTCACTAATGGAGAAAATTGGTTCCTACAACCCCAATAGATGTCTTGGGTGAGACTTCACTTGAATGCAGGTGATGCTAAAAGGGTCAGTGTCTAAATGGTTTTGTTGGTCAAGATAACTCAAACCTAGGGTCTTACAACTACACTCATGCCAAAAAATGGTTCACACCAATCTTGTTCCCATTTCTCCTTCCCTTTTGTGAGTTCTGATAATTGAATCGTCAAAGAAGTTAAATATGTTTGGAATTGTGCCATCCCTCCACTATATTCTACAGGGGATGCTTCCATTTTCATAGAAATATCCAAATATTCAGGTTGTGACGCTACCTTCTGTTGAATCAACGACCTACAAATGTGTGGTAGAAGTCCTACAATAAACCATTCTTGATGATGTTGATCAGGGATCTGAAAAGTCAATCTACCCATTAGATCCTTGAATCTTTGATCAAAATTCCATACTGACTCAGTTCACACCTGTTTAATTTCCTTCATCTCTGTAATGTACTGCAACTCGAACTTTGGCTTCTTGAACTCTTTCAACAATGATTTTATTATCTCCAATAAATTCTTGGCTTGTCCTATAGGTATGGTACTTTGTAGCTTCATGTACCAGACTAGTGTGCGACCTCTAAATTTTTTTTCCAACTACACAATTTTTACGACCTCATCCTTGACATTCTTTCCAGCCCAAATGATCTCATAGAGAAATAGATGTTGTTCTATATCCTCTGACCCAACTCTCTAGAACTCAGGTAATTTGAGGGTGTTGTCTACCCCTACCATAATGCTTTGTGTATTCCCTCCTCTTAGCAAAGTTGGTTGACTCTGACTCTGCACAGTGCTTCCAATGCTTTGATTTCTACTGCTATGTCCTCCCTTGCTAACTATAAGTTCTTTTGATAAGTGTTCAATTGTTATCTCAAATTGTGGTGACACACATGGGGTCATCGATTCAACACATGATCCAGTCTGAGTAGTACTTGATGAATCTTCTATTATAGGATTGGAATGGATATCCTCTTCCTCTCCTTTTATGTGTGGTTTCTCCGTGATTTGAACTATTGCACAAGGTCCTCTCCACTCGGGCTCACTACGTGACTCTCCTTTCTCAACCCTAGTATTTTTCCTCTTGTACCTCCTTCCACTGCGCAGTACTCCAAACTCATTTTCTTCCTCTGATACAAATTCTTTGGTTCTCTGCATCCTTAGTCCCTCCCTTCCTTCTCCATTTCTTCCTTCATTCTCTCATGTCCTCATACTATCCTATTTTCATCCCCCGATTCCCTTATGTACGCAAAACCCCTTAGTAGTCGGACGCCATTAGAATTATGCACTTGTCACACAATAGCATCTTTATCCACATACCCAATGATTTAATGAACCTTCCATGTAGACCTTTGAAGAAGTCCCTTTCTACAACACTGTATGAGTGGTTACAATCTACTGCAAATTCTGTAATATATCCTCCTAATATACTATCCAACCATAAATCCACTGCGCAAGAATTTTTATTACTTACAAAATTCATTTTTCTTACCAACTCAGGAGTCCAATTCCTTGGTGTTTTGGTTCAATACCTTTCAATATTATCCACTAATATTTCTAACCACTTGGTCAAAATAATTGGAAGTTCGCCAAAGAAACTTTCATGCAACTTTGTGTATACATACCTTTTCATCCATTGCTTGTCACTCATCTGAGGGTTCTTATTCTCTTTTCAAGAAAAGTCGTGTTCCTTACCTTATAACCATTTTGAGATCTCTTTCTTAGTTGGCCTCCAAAACATTCCCTCAATCACAGATTATGAGTCCTGGAAATAGAACCATATGTTGGCATGCATGCATGGTTGTAAGACCCTAGGGTCGAGTTATCTTGACCAACAAAACCCTTCAGACACTGACCCTTTCAGCATCACCTGCATGCAAGTGAAGTCTCACCCGAGGCATCTATTGGGGCTACAGGAATCGAGTTTCTACATTAGTGAGGGAATGGGAGGTGATCCTCCTTGTCATTCTTACTTATCGGTTATGTGTGTGTTATTCTATATTTTCTCTCCTTAGGTTACATAGTGAATTCAATTATGTATTACCATTATACTTCAGATTGCAAAATAAACCCAGTACTGTAACATCCATAACTATTGTGCAACTCTCATGTAAGGAATAGATCTAATATAACATCCATACAGAGAATATTCATGATCCATCACATTAAAGACAAGTAAACACAATAGTTAACATGGTTCACCCAACTTGGGATACATCCACAACGACTGCCTTCTTTATTATTCTTTATCCAATTGTCTCAAGCTTGCGCACTGTGATTACAAAGATACATCATGCTATATTTTCATTCATCTAGCCTAGTCGTTCTGTAGTGCAAGCCTATTTCTCTCTCTGCAACATCTCCTTAGAATTCAGACATAGACTCTTTCCTTATCATCCTATTCTCTCATTCTCCTTATAGACATAAACAAGTTAGGACCTCTAGCAAGATAACATAACCCAAAAAAAATATCGACTGATTGGAACCCTATTCTCCAAATCCATTACATATTTGCACATAAATTTTAGGTTTTAAAACCGTACTTTGCTCACCCCAAAACCCTATTACAATTTATGACAAATCAAGTTGACTTCCTGATCAAGTTTTATTTTCCTTCTTTTCCATCTGCATGCTTCTTTTGCAATTTGACTATTGTTCTTAGCATGTCAAACTGTTTTCCTTCCTTTTCTCCTACTTTCTTCTCTTGCTTTATTCTTCTTCTTTATGCCTATGATTTATACCTTAATTTCACACTCCCGAGCCTAGCTTGTCTTCCTTCTTCTCCTTCTGCTATGTGCATATTTCATACTTAGGATTTGCATGAATACTATTTCCACACTGCCTGTCCAACACGACTCAACATTCTATATCATGTATCCCCACAATGATAAAGGGGTTATTTGGTTGTGAATGAGGTAAAGAGGTTTCCCAGATGTCACTAAGGAGCATAGAGATGAACTAGAGAGCCTGTAACTTGCCCATTGTTGAATAATAAATATCCTAGTCAAAACCAAAAGAATGTTGTTTTTCTAGGGTAAATCCTTGGTTGTGTGTGTGTTAGTCGTGTTTAAATTTTGTTGTTTATGGATGAAATTGTCTGCATTATAATTTAATGAATGGTTAATGGGGTGTATTGTAATTTAATGGATACCTACATACAGTTTAGAAAGGATAACTATGTGTCAGTTATGGTTTGAGCCAGTCTTGTATTAACATGATCTCCATGGGTCAATGAACCATCCCAACAAATCTTTATCCATGCCTGTACATCCATTTAGTAGTGGAAATCTATGACCCTCCTTTCTCATCCATCGCTATTTTTTTAGAAGATTCTATTTTAGTTTTAAGAGTCATTCGGGGTTTTCTTTCATTTCCAAATTCTATTTTTCTTCTAGTTGGTGTTTGTACTTGGTCTGTAGGTCGTGTTTCCCATTCTCTACTTCGTCAAGGCATTTTCATTTTCCTATTAGTAATAAAAATACAATTCCTTGTAACTCGGTGTTTCTTAAATGTTTACTAATTGCCAAGATGTTTTTCTTTGTTGTGTAAATTCCAATTCAACTTCAAGACGTTTTTAGTTAACGTGGGGTTTCCAAAATTGTCCCTGGGTGTTTTTTGGCACCGTGGGTTACCAAAAATGGCCTCAAAACATTTTCCTACACATTTGGTTGTCAAAGCCTCCCTCCAAACATTTTTCTCAACTGTTGGTCATCAAATCCGACTGGTAGAGGGTTTCCCTTCATGGTCGTCCACTAAATCCACCTTCTAATTACTTGTTTTAATCATAGGTCGACTCATTTCGACTGGGATTTCCATTTCACCAACTTCCTCTTCCCATCCAAACAACATCAAATTATGGTCGAATGAAATCCTCCCATACTTCGACCATAGGTTTTTTTGGTCAGTTTGATTCCCTTAGTCAACAGGAATTTGGTCAAATCGATTTTCCTTCTCCCAAATCACTCTTCTGACTCGACTTTCCCTCTTTCGACTTGACTTTCTAGCTTGAATATTGGGTACTTGACTTCCTATTAAACCGGTCGACTATACTTGTATGGTCAAGTCTTTTAAGTTCTCAAAAGAGTGTTATAGTTTGAAATTCCACCTCTAAAGATTTGATGTTCTTATTGGCCTTATCCCTATTCTCTTTACAAACAACTATTCCCCATACCTCTTTGACACTTTCTAAAAAACCAAATTTTGAAGGATGTACGCACCCTAACAATTATGCTATCCACGTACACGTGGGCTGGTTAAGGGACACCCGTGTACAAGCTAATAAATGTTCAAAAAATATATAATTATGCCAAAATTAATGATGAGCTACAAAATTGGTTAGTTTTCTAACTACTTTATCCCATACTCAAATGTCTCTAATTGAATGGATACCACATAAAAGGAACATTTTCCTCATGGAGAAAGGTAATAATACTTTACACATTCAAGCAAGAAATCATCCTGATATGACTATTCCCACTGAGTTTGTAAGCCCATTTTATCCCTGTTGTTGTTGATTTATTGACCTGGAAACCCTTGTTTCCAGTTTCCCTCTAATCATCAACGTTTTTCTTGTCAAGAGTGTCTCTCTATACACTCTTTGGGCTTGTGGTGACTTTAGTGCCACAAACATCCTTATAGCAGGAGCCGAGGTGGAGGAATCTAGGATCTCTTTCGATAGGGAAGTGTCACATCGAGAAGGTATAAGTTGTAACTACTTTGTTGTTTTTCAATTAATAATACATAAAAATCATTCCTTCGAAGTATCTTGTGTTATTATTTTTCATATTTGCAATATTGTTTCATACATTTCAGTAGAATACTAATTTATTTGTCATTTTCCAGTATTTTATATACAACTAATAGGTAGTTATAACTATAACTACTCTGTATAGATATACTTGTTCAATGTTTTTGCAGGTTGCGGAGAAACCCTTGGAAAGGAGTGAAAGGACTCCATCAATTGGGAATGATACCAAACGTTAGGATCCTAGTGAGTCATATTTCATATTTTTCAATAAGTTAGTTATTCTTGTGAAATTCAGATATTTTATCTTAGTTTGGTATTCTGTTTGGAATGAAATTTATATATGGTCATCGATACACTGTAGTATAGCCCACTACTATAGGGGATTTTCCTTGAAAGAATATTTGGCGACCATATTGGAGATCTTTCCTAGGCGGGCCTACTTTTGGATTTAGTTTTTTGTTTGCTTTGTTTATTTTTCTTTCATTTTCTTTAGATTTCTACTTGGCACTTGAATCAACAGTTTACAATCATTAACATATTTTCCCTTTTCATTTGATCAAATTGTATTTTCTCCTTTCTTATTTTTTGAAGTGTTTGGAGCACACACATGGGTTGTAGTTGACAAAGTCGTGTACATACATGCACTTGACAGTGTATGCAGTCACGTGTGTGTGGGTATCTTTTTTGAAAGTCATGTACATCATCCTAGGAAAGGTTTTCTAATAAAATTTTATGTTTTGACATTGCTTGGCCAGGTGTCTGGGTTCTTGTTTCGATTCCGTTAACATCAAAATTATTAGAGTAAAGTTTAGAGTTTTTCTAAAGTTTGAAAAGTCATGCTATGGTCTTGGGAAGACCAAGGCATTCCAAAGTTGAGTCAATGGTTTGTATAGTCCATTAAATTATATCAAGGTGAATAAGTCAGTTAGAGGGTGTTACACATTATTTTGGTCACCCCAGTGATCCAGACAGCATGTGTTCATGGTCCCTGAAAAGATAAAAGAGTGTTTCTCCATGAAGAGAGTGATTTGCTTTCCTTTCTCAAAAACCTTATTAAAGAAGGTCATCACACCCTGCAATATAAATGGGGTGCAATGATGCATGATCGTCATATCCTTCTCTAGAGATAGACTGTGACGTCTCTGTAGGCTACCATAGGCCTAGGGTGTGACGATGCTAAAAGATAAGGAAAATTCAAAATTAACGAATGTTCTAGAAGGGAACCTTCTAGAAGATGATGTGGCCTTCGAACGATTTGGATCTTACTCAATTTTCTGATTTGGTGGGATCATCCTAATCTCCTCATCCATCTCTCCTTCACACCATATAAAGAGGGATCTCTCATGGAAAAGGCTAAGGTTGAATAGGATAAGATTTGTATGGAGATTTCTACTTCAAATTATTCTTGAGAGCTTTGATTTAGTTCTACAAGCTACATGGTGTAGAAATTTTAATACAAATTACGTATTGCCTAGATTCTCCTGATCTAACAATTATATGGCACTGTTAAATGCATAATCGCTTCTACAAATATTCTTGCGGAATTTAAAACACGATCGCCAATTGCAATATCAAGAAGAAAGATCAATCACACATAACACATATGTTTTACCAGAAAAGAATAAAGCTAAAAACCCCACTATCATATATTATGTATATATCATGGATCATGAAACAATATCATACAAAACTCTAATCCAAGAGCTCTCATTACAATATACATTCGTCTCACATTGTCATACAAAAATTGACAAATTCATGTGCTAGTTTATTGCTTCCAGACAACCTGCCTCCTCTGCGCAATCCCTGCTAATGGAAATCCCTACAATGAATGAATTTCTCTTGCCTAGGCTATGAAATCCTCATGGGCACATCCAATGTGTGTGTGGTTGCATGAGTGCACCCACTAATGTCACAAATGATAGTCAAACTGCCCCTTTCACTTGTTATCTCAACTGGGTCTCCACTGGATCTAACATGCATGTAGTTAACAATGGTAAATCTTCAGTTGCATGTGAGACCACTGATTGTGAATTAATTAATAAATAATTCACTAATCTCTCCCATGTTTATGTTCAGTTACAACTATTACGAATGAGATTAACTCACTTAACTGAGTTAAACTACGTTACAACTCAAATAACTACACATCCAACTCTGTTACAAACTTCGAATCACTCAGTTACAAATAATTCGACTTGCATGTCCCACCAACCAACCTTTGAATTCGAATTTCCTATAGCTAACTGATTTTCCACTTCAGTTAATTATTTCCAAGTGCTCATTGAGAATAGATTAATATTTATTGTCCAACTATTATTAAGGGATAATAATAGTCAACGTACATCTATAAATAGAATTTGCTCACCATATATAAATAGACATAATCTATAAATAGAATTTGCTCATCATCTAAAAATAGACTTCCACCTAAAAATAGCCTGAGGCTCCATCCTAGTATAGGTGCATAATTTTCAGTAGGATCATATTTTTGAATCTCAACACTCCCTCTCAACAAGAAAGTAATTATCCTTCACCCTGATCCTATCTCTATGGTATTCGAATTTGCTCCTGGTGAGCGCCTTCGTCAGCATGTCTGCATCCTGATCTTCTGTAGGAATGTACCGAAGCAACATGATCTTATGTTGCACACAATATCTGATATGATGACACTATATATCTATATTCTTAGATCTATCATGAAACACAGGATTAATCGAGAGTTTAATGCAACTTTGATTATCACAATGAATTACTGTTGGATCTAAATGGGAACCAAACAAACCAACCAAGATCTTTCTCATCCAGATAGCCTCACATGCAACTTGACTCGCTGCCATGTATTCCGCTTCCGCTGAACTGAGTGCCACGGATCTCTGTTTCCTGCTGTACCAAGAAACATCTGTAGATCCGATAATAAAGATCCCCCCTAATGTGCTCTTTCTATCCGTTGGGTTGCCTGTCCAATCTGCATCCATGAAGCCATGCAACTTCACCTCATCCGTCTGTTTGTACCATAAGCCATACTCAGATGTGCCCCTCAGGTATCTCAGGACATGCTTACCCACCTTCCAAAATAGCTTGGTAGGCTTAACCATCTTTTGACTCAACTGGTTAACCACATAGCAAATGTTCAGTCTCGTGTTCACTAGATACATTAGCGAACCCACTAACTGTCGATAGACAGTAGCATCCACTACCTCTCCAGAAGTAGCATCCTCTTTCTTCCATTTTCATGGAAGAGGAGTATCCATGGGTTTGCAACCCTCCATGTAAAACTTACCCACTATATCCCTTGCATACTTTCCTTGAGACACAAAAATTTCACCATATCGTGGCCATATTTCCAATCCAAGGAAATAATGAAGGAGACCCATATCCTTCATCTCAAACTCCTTTGCAAGGTCCTCCTTTCATGAGTGTATCGACTGCTCATCACCAGTCATTGTTAAATCATCAACATAAAGAGCAATGATTAAAATCTTACCCTCCACCACAATTTGGTATAGGTTTGCATCTGCTTCACTTTTGGTGAAGCCCAGTCTGGTGAAATATCTATCTATTCAAGTGTACCAAGAACAAGGTGCTTGCTTTAGCCCATACAACGCTCTTTTGAATCGACACACATGCAAATCACTACTGAATATCTCAAATCCTTCAAGCTTATCTATGTACACCTCTTCCTCAATGATCCCATTGAGAAACGTAGTTTTTACATCCATCTGATGAATGTGCCAACCCATTTGCGCTGAGAGTGAAAAGATGGATCTTATGGAAGAGTACCTTGCGACAGGTGCAAAGGTGTCATCATAATCTATCCCCTTGATCTGTGAGAAGCCCCGGGCCACAAATCTAGCCTTGTATTTCTCCACACTCCCATCAACAACTTTCTTTACCTTGTAGATCCATCTCAAACCTACCATTGATTTGTCGACCGGTCTTGGGACAATTTCCCATGCACTATTTTTTACAATGGAGTCATACTCCTACACCATTGCATCAACCCAAGTGGGATCCTGCACTGCTTCCTGAAAGGAATATCATTCAGTCACAATACATTTTCTCATGAGAGCCATGTATCCAGTAAATCGACCAGGAGACCGTCTCTGTCTGCGCTATGAAGTAGGGGCTCCTACATTTTGTGCAACATCTAGTATCAATCTATCAGCTTCTGTGGTGTGATTTTTGCCATTTTTGATGGATGGATCTGCATGAGTGGATTCCTCCACTCCATGAACCTCCTCATGTGGCTTATCCACATATTGAGACTCATCTTTGGGAACCAACAGTTCCTCCTCTACATGCAAGTCTAGCTCCCTCTCAAGCGACAACCGCATGGCTTTCCCCTCATCAAATTTTATATCCCGTTGCATAGCATTCATCTTATTGTTAGGCAAATAAACACGATAATTATGGGGTGTTTCTGTGTACCCCAGAAATATCCCAACTTCAGCAGTCGGCTCCAGTGTCTTCTTGGCATTCTTGGTCACATGCACATAAACAGATGAGCCAAAAATCTTAAAATGAGAAACATCAGGTTTCTTACCAGTGAAATCTTCTTTAGGTGTACTCATGCCAAGTACTCTATGAGGACAACGGTTTTGCACATAAACCACAGTGTTGCATGCTTCCACCCAAAAATGCATTGGTAGGTCTTGATCATGCAACATTGCTCGTGCTGCACCCATGATCGTTCTGTTCTTCCTCTCCGCAACCCCATTTTACTGTGGGTTATGAAGAACTATGAGTTCTCTTCGAATTCCTTCTTTACTGCAGAAGTATTTGAATTCATTAGAGATGTATTCTCCACCATTATCGCTCCTCGAAGCCTTCACTTGCTTCCCCGCATCTTTCTCCACCATGCTTTAAACTCACATAACTTTGAGAATGTTTGATCCTTCTTCTGCATGAAGAAGATCCAGCATTTATGAGAAAAGTCATAAAAAAATAACATAATACTTATGTTTTGTTGTTGAAGCAACCGAGAATGGTCCACACATGTCTGTGTGAATTCTCTCCAGGATCACCAAAGCACGGTTCTCCTTTTCATGAAAGGTGGACTTTACATACTTCCCCATGGTGCAACCCTTGCACTGATCTAACTGAGCAAGTGTTCCAATTGGAAGTCCAATAGATATTTTCTCCATGATTTTCAAGGCTCCACGATGAAGATGGCCCAATCGCCTATGCCATAATTCGCCCTCATCTTGGCTCACAATTTTTTTTTCCTTGCCCATCATGGAAACACAACCATCTACCTCCATCTTGTAGAGATTCTTAACTCGAATCCCTATATTCTTGACTTGACCCATTGTTTTATGTCGTAGGAAGGCTTTTCCATCGCTGAAAACAACATCATAGCCTCTGTCCTCCAACATTGCAACTGAGACCAAGTTTTTCTTCAGACCTGGAACATGCATAACATATTTCAATTGAAATGGTTTACCTGACTCCCTTTGAAAGGTAATGGTACCAATTCCAGTCGCACTATATCATACATCGTCGCCCATATATATATATGCATTTTGAGATCTCTCTCCTCTAAGTCACTGAAAATATCTGTATCTCCCGTCATGTGGAAGGAAGCGCCACTATCCAAATACCACATCGATCCCAATGCACTTGACGCCATGAATGCGATCAAGGAGAAGTCAAGTTCAAATTGCGAGGTAAGTGCCTCACCAGCTGCAGCTCCTGTAGTCTTCTTGTTCTTCTTCTTCCGCGAACAGTTAGTAGCGAGATGCCCATGTTCGTGACAGTGAAAACACTTCACTTTGGACAAATCCATCTTCTTTCCTTTGGACTCAAATTTTGAATGGAATTTATTCCCCTTCCCTTTCCTTGCCTTGGAAGCCAAAGAACAATCCTCTTCATCATCATGCTTTGATGAAGAGCCATCTCTGGTGTTCCGCCTGAACACCTCCTGCACCAAATCCAACCATAGTCATTCCCAATCTGGAAATTTTTCCCTTCCATTGATAGAGTCTTGATAACTATCCCAATTTTTGGGAAGTCCTAGGAGAGACAAGCTCACCAAATCATCATCAACGGTTGTTATTCCCACACTCCCTAGCTCATCCTGAAATTGGACAAACTTAGTGAGATATTTTGGAATGGAGTCACCCTTCTCCATCTTGATCTTCCTAAGTTTATCTTTGAGCGCCAATTTCCTATGGTCGCTACTGTTTTGGGATAGATTCATCAAAGTCTTCCACATTTCATATGGTGTGGCTTTCCCATGGAGGTTTGAGACAATGTGGTCTCGTACTCCCTCCAACAGGATCCTTCTCACCTTTTCCACTTTCTTTTACCATGCATCAAGATTTGTAGTGTCTGCAACATCTGGCTTATGAACATCTTTGTTGATGAATTCCTTCAAGCCATTGTCTTCGAGTACTGCCTCCATCCTGTCCTTCCAAGAAATGTAGTTCAAGATTCCCTCGAGTGAATAATCTAACCTCAAGCCATTGAAATCCATTTCTATCTTGAATCAAATGTAGCACCAAGAAAGTCTTTCTACAAATTTGAATTCTAGCCAATCACAAACTCAGCTTCTGCAATTTCCTGTGCTCTGATACCATGTAGAAATTTTAATACAAATTATGTATTTCCTGGATTCTCCTGATCTAATAATTATATGCCATTGTTAAATGTAAAATCACTTCTACAAATATTCTTGCGGAATTTAAAGCATGATCACCAATTGCAATATCGAGAAGAAAGATCAATCACACATAACACAGATGTTTACCGAGAAAGCATAAAGCTAAAAACCCCACTATCATATATTATGTATGTATCATGGATCATGAAACAATCTCATACAAAACTCTAATACAAGAGCTATCAATACAATATACAATTGTCTCACACTGTGATACACAAATTAACAAATTCATGTGCCAATTTACTGCTTTTAGACAACCTGCCTCCTCTGCGCAATCCCTACTAATGGAAATCCCTACAATGAAGGAATTCCTATTGCCTAGGTTGTGCAATCCTCATGGGAACATCCAATGTGTGTGTGGTTGCATGAGTGCACCCACTAATGTCTAAGCTGATAGTCAAATTGTCCCTTTCACCTGTTATCTCAACTGTGTCTCCACTGGATCTGACATGCATGTAGTTAACAATGGTAAATCTTCAGTTGCATGTGAGACCAATGATTGTGAATTAATTAATAATTAATTCACTGATCTCTCACTAGTTTATGTTCAGTTACAACTAGTACAACTGAG
>ML789629.1:208291-224816 GCA_009831015.1 Picea engelmannii | reverse complement strand
AGTCAATAACAAAGTAGCCTCTGAGGTTGGAAGTTCACATTCTTTAGAGGGATTCAAAATTGTTTCGGATTCTTTAGAGGCATTTAGACTTTCCCCAAATCTGTTATTGAGTATTGGATGAGATCGAAATTTACTCCGGATGAAGTCATCAGGAGAAATTGTTGTTGTTGATAATATTGAAGTACCTACTGGACCTAACCCAGGATTTGGAGTAGACCATCCACTTTTTCAAAGGAATCATTTAGAATCTCGGCTCACACTGCTGGAATTTTTAATCCTAGTTCTTCCCCTTCTTTAGGACACGATCTTTTTGGCACACTAGGAACGAGTTCTAATCAACCTATGGAATCACAAATGCCTGAAACATTTGTTACCTATACAATACCTTTAGATCATTTTATTGGCACAACCAATAATGTCACCATAGTTTCAGACCAATTTTTTGTTGGATCTCACTCAATTATTCCTCTCCAAATGGCCCACTCTACCATGGTCCCACAAACTACGACTATTTCTACAAAGAATGTGGTTATCACTCAAGCTCTTATTGGAACACCACTTCCACTTAGAGCCAATCCATCTCTTCCCCCTGGGTATAACGCTTTGAATACTTCCATTTCTATTCCTACCCATAATCCATCCGGAGGGTCTAGACTTTTTTT
The DNA here is from genome assembly GCA_009831015.1 of Picea engelmannii. Taxonomy (NCBI): domain Eukaryota; kingdom Viridiplantae; phylum Streptophyta; class Pinopsida; order Pinales; family Pinaceae; genus Picea; species Picea engelmannii. The sequence continues at coordinate 224,154 of ML789629.1, read as the reverse complement.
TCCTCCTGGGTATAATGCTGCTGGTCATTTTGTTCCTACACTTACCTAGGTTCTCTCTGGAGGGACTTACGTTCCTCCTCCACCTTCACCTGGAGGACTAAATCGTCCTGGCCCTAGTGGATCTAATCCAGTTGGAGGCACCATTCATTCTGTCACTTCTGGTTTTCAAATTCCTATTGGAGGTCAACCTCAAGTTGGGGGGAAACATCAATTTGGGGGGTAACCTCAGATTGGGGGACAACCTCAACTTGGGGGAAAACCTCAGATTGAGGGACAACCTCAACTTGGGGGGAAACCTCAAGTTGGAGGCCATAACCTATTTTATGGACAAAGTATACCAGTGTTACAATCTCAACATTGGAATCTTCCTTTCCAAGGGAATCAACAACCGTCTGGGGGTAACATCCTCAAGTTAATTATTTTGTACCTCCTAATTTTGGACAACCGTATCCAGTCTCTCTAAATCCTACCTGGGGTCAAAACTTTTAGTATAATGTTCCTTTCCAAGGGAACATACCTAATAAACCAAACCTTGGTGGTTATTTGACTCAAAACCCTTCACAACCGAATCTGTCATGACTGTCTAACTACCTACAGACTGCATATGGTCCTACTGGTATACCTACGAGACTTCCTCCTCAAAACTACTAGTTTCCTCAAGTGAACATACAATTGTCTTTTCTTGCCACTTTGGATTTACTAGATTTATCTAGGATTCTGAATGATCCTATTTTTCATTCTCCTTATTGGCTCGCCATACCATCCAAATTATCGTCTAACATTCCTAAGTTTGACGATAGATCTGGAGAAGACCCCAATAAACACATCATGAATTTCCATCTTTGGTGTTCGTCCAATTCGTTGATGTATGATTCTATAATATTACGACTTTTCCAACGAACTCTCACGGGTTCGGCAACCAAATGGTACATCAAGTTACCACGAGGATTCTTTAATGACTTCAATATCTTATCCATGGCCTTTTTAACACATTACTAGTTGCCAATTCGATATGAGACAAGGACCAAAATTTTGAGTTCTTTTAAACAATCCTCTTCCACTCATATTTCTGATCATATCCATGAGTGGAGGAGGAGAAGGCGCTTAATCAAAGTTCCCATTCTTGATCAACTATTGGCTGAGTGGTTCACTAAATCACTCATTGGGCCTATCGCCCATGATGTTTCCATGGGTGGTGTCATCACTGAAGAGCTTGCGATTAGTTGTTCTCAATATCTAGATCTCGTTTATTCGCAAACAAGCACACTTTATGACTTGATCCCTGATCCTCCTCTCCCTTCTACGAATCCTACCCCACAACCTCCAATAGCTTCTCATGCTGTTGATGGCGTGATTGGCACCATTCATGTTGAGACTCAGTCTACACACGCCAGTCATACCAATCCCAGGTCTACCACTTCTAATGTACAAAATACTCCTACTCCTACTCGTTCCTCTGGTAAAACTTCTGAAGTTAATTTGGTTCAATCTACACCTACCGGTAAAAATAAAAATAAAAAGAAAGGGAAGGGTAAGAATAAGGAGGAAAAAAATACTACTCAACAATCTGAGAAGCCCAAAACACAACCTGCTGATGAGAAATTTAAACGTAAATCGCTTTATCCTTGCCTTATTTGTGGTGACGATCATTAAACGAAAGATTGTCCATGACACGTCAAGGTTACTAAGTTCCTGCAAGGGACCGGAAAGCCTTCTACACCTGTCATCTTTTCACAACCGTTTCCTTCTCAGCAGCAGGACCAATTGGTCATTCATGATCAACCTTCTCCTTCTACCAAATCTTATGTTTTTATGTGTACTGGTGACTCCAAGAAGAACGAAGTTGCAGTCGCAACTTGAGCCAAAGATTATTCTTTTTCGAAAGAGAAAGTTGATGATTTACCACCTTCGTTGGTTCAACCTCCTTCTCCAACTTCACCTCCAAATGGTCCTCTTCATCTCGAATGATCGAGCCTAGATACAGTTCTTCATCCTCCTCCCAAGGGCGTTGTTCGAAAGTCTTCATTTAATCCTCATGCACAAGCTGCCCAAAACTACAATATTGTAGAAGACCTTGCACAAGCACCCTCTGCGATGTCGACTCTCGAAGTCCTTCAAATTTTTCCTACTCAACGGAAGGAACTGTTAAAGGATATTGGTGGAATTGATCCTACCGATACCAATTTGATAATATTTGACTTGGAATATCATATTCCAAGGCTTCCTCCTCAATTAGCGTTTCAGATCCAACTTTTTGTGGAAAATAAGAATATCTGTTGAACCGTTATTGATGAAGGAGCCTCGACTTGCGTTATGTTTGTTACTTATTGGAAAGCTATTGGCTCTCCTTCCCTTACTGAGTCACACAATACTCTTAAGGCCTTCAATGGTACAGGATTTAAACCTTACGGTGTTCTTCCTTCGTTGTCTATTACGTTAGAAGGTAAATCGGTCAATGTCAAGGTTGAGGTCTTTGACACACCTCTTGATTATAACCTTCTACTTGGTCCTAGATGGATTGATTTCATGTAGGCAGTTGTGTCTACCATTTTCTGTGTGTTACGTTTCCTGCACCAAGGAAAGGTCGTTACTGTCGACCAACTGGCCTTCTTTAATTCTGATTCCCATAATAGAAATGTGCCTTTTATCTCGAAAACACCTCCTGGTCATGAGAATGTCATCATGGGTCCTTTAAAATATTCCACCTTGATGGGTACATTTCCTATTCCACCACCCGATATTGCTTCTACTTTTGTCACTTCGATTAATATGATCTCAACCTTTGTTCGCGAAACCCTCAGTCATATGACCTGTGGATAGTACCTAGATATGGTGATTACCTTTTTTACGACGAACGAATGACTTTAAGTCCGATTGAATCAGATTATCAATCTATTCAATCAGAAACTCCTTCTCCTCCTCCTCTCTGTGATACATCTCCTGATCCATTCCATGTGATATTTCCTACTGATGAGATGATCATGTCAGTCATGTCTATGGAAGATACTCCATGGGACGATGGACATCATCATTCTATTCTCTTCCTAGAACATGATACCATAGATAGCTACCAACTGATTTCGACTCTGTCGACCATTGTTGTTATTTCTTCTGTTCCTGAGTCAACACACAATGTTTTGTAAGAAGGGAACTTGAGTAATATTTCACCTACCATTCCTCTTGACATATCGATTAAACCCAGAGTCGTGGAAAATGTTCATATTAATGCCTCATGTTATACGGATGAGGTTTTCACTTATAAATCCCTTTTCCAAGAGTTCTATGATGTTTTTGCATGGAGTTATGAAGAAATGCCGGGTATTGATCCTGATATTGTTGTGCATGAGATTAAGAATTATTCGGATGCTAAACCCGCTCAACATAGAATTCACCTAGTAAATCCAATTAAAGATGTTTCTATCAATCTTGAAGTTGAAAAAATTCTTAAATATGGCTTTGTCTATCCTGTGGCTTTGATCGATTGTGTATCTAATTTGTCCTGGTAAACAAGAAACAAGGAACGATCCGTGTTTGTGTATATTATAGGGATATAAATAAAGCTTGTCCTAAGGACAATTATCCAACCCCTTTTGTTGATTAGATCATTGACGATTGTGATGGGAATGAAATATTCTCCTTGATGGACGGTTTCTCTGACTATAAACAAATCAATATTTTACCAGCGGATCAACACAAGACTACTTTTATTTTCCCTTGCGGAACCTTCTCCTACTAGAAATTACCGTTTGGTCTAAAAAATGTTGGTGCGACTTTTCAGCACGCTATGTCTTACACTTTTCATGACATTAAGCACATTGTACAACCCTATCTCAACAATCTACCAACGCATTCCATGCGTTGTCAAGATCACCTGACACATTTATGAGCCATTTTTTGACATTGTCGTTATTATTGCATACGTTTGAATCCGCACAAATGTGTTTTTTGTGTGGAATATGGCCGACTTCTTGGTTTTATCGTGTCTATACATGGGATTCAGGTAGACCCCTTGAAGGTTGAGGCTATTCTTAATCTACCTCTTCCTTCCACACTACTACAACTCCAAATTTTACAAGAGAAGGAATTTTTTTTACGTTGATTCATCCTTAATTATGCTGAATTAACGAAAGGATTTACTCGGCTCCTCAAGAAAGGTTACGATTTTGTATGGGACGATACTGAAAACAAAGCCTTTGAGGCTTTGAAACTCACCTTAACCCGTACCCCACTACTGTTTCCACCTGACTATAGCCATGATTATTTCTTGTACCATTTGCTTCGGACTCTACCATTGCCATGGTTTTAGTCCAAGAGGATTATTCACACGATGAACATGTGATATACTATTTGAGTCAGAGTCTCACGACTAACGAAACCAAATATTTACATGTGGAGAAACTGGCTTTGGAAGCTATTGGCCCTTGACCAAGTTTTGGGAGATCCTTGGTCAAGTTGACCTATTTTGGGACTTCGACAGCCTGTCGAAGATGGAGTGCAAGATGAAGCAGAGATTGCGGGATCTCGACCCCTTTTTGGGTCCTTTTTTGGATTTGGGAATATGTAATGGGTATGGGATGTCGGCCCATGGGTTTACCCATGTTTAGGCCCATTTTGTAAAGTATAAATAAGTAGCTAGGTGACATAAGTAGGCGACCGATAAGCAAAGTGTTAAGTGCAAGTATGGTTTGTAGATGATCTGTGCATATTGTGAGAAACTTGTAGAACTAAGTGCAAGTGGTTGTAACAGACTGTGAAAGGATTTGTGCTATACCTAGCTCAGGGAAGGAGGATCTGGTGAGGTGCACACAGATCTCTTGTCCTATGCGGAGTAGATTTCTTGCGGCTCTATGCATGTAGATGAATGATTGAAGATAATAAAGAATAGAATTTGGTGGACGTAGCCCCGGGGTGGGGGTGAACCACGTAAATACTGTGTTATTATTCTCTGTGCGATGTTCTCATATGTCTTTACTTGCTAAGTGTTTTGATATAGATAGATAGATATGTTTGTGCTTTATGCTTATGATGAATCTGGATGTTAGATTTGATATAGGTGAATGTTCTTAGTGCTTGAATATGCTATACCTGATCCATTTATTTATGCTAAGTGATTAAATACATTAGATCAATGTGAATGCTACGATGCTCTATTTTCTATGTGGAGTAGATATTGGTTAAATAATAATGAACTGATGGTGCTAAGTGCTCTATTAAGTATTGTAATCACAGATCTATGTCCCAACTAAGGTTGCAAATACCTGAGTCCTGCAACCACCCCAGCCTCTACCTCGGGTGAGACTTCATCTTCTTCGCAGGTGTTGCCGAAAGGGCTGGTAGTTAGGGTTTTGTTGTTGCGTTGTTGTAGCATTGAACCCTGGGTCTGTCCCTGTGCCAACAAATGGTTCCGTTGCCGGGACCTGAAACTGTGATTGCTGGGAACTGAGGAAGAAGAAGCTTTGTGAAAAGATCCGACCTGAAATTGTGAAATCTCTATGCGTAGATATGTTGCTCTAGTGCGTAGTACTCTACTTAGTTTGACAAGATATGTTCCAGGAAAATAAGTCTGATCTAAAGAAAAGAGGTAAGATATGAAAGCTTTGTGCTCTGGGAAAGGAAAACGTGAGATTTTTTTATTAAAAGAGGTAAGATATGAAAGCTTTGCACTCTGATAAAGGTAAGAATATTGAAAAGTTCTAGATCTGAAATCTTTGTGCTCTGTAGAAGTAAGATCAGTGGAAATTTTTGTTTCAAAAGTATGGATATAGGTATGTTTGATAGATTCCATCCTAGCTTGAAAACTAGGGTATTAATAGATGAAAGAAGATTTGATATGAGTAGATCTGATAAGAGTAGTGAAAAATATGTTATACCTATGCATAGAAAGAATGTTTGGACTAATAAGTGTATGCAGGACCCTAGAAAGAATTGTTTGCAGGTTAGCTACCATGATCCTAGCATGTAGTGTAGGAAAGGTTGGGGATCATTTAAAAGAAAGAGAGGATTGAACCTATGTTACAGTTGCAGAAAACCGAGACATATTGCTAAGGAATGCCCTGGGAGAAGACCCGGTTGTCTTTGTTGCAAAGCTATGGACCATGCAGTATTGGATTGTCCTAGAATGATTGCTAAGCTTGGAGAAATGAAAATGAACCAAGAAAACCCTAAGGTAGATCCATAAACTAAGGTTATGAGAGAATCCCATAAAGAATCATAAAAAGTATTGCTACAGATGAAAGAAACCCTGAATGACCACTGACATGTCAGATTATCCAAGATATTCAAAGAAAAATAATGCCTTGAAGAAAGAATAGGAGACTTCGACATTGACTGTGTTCTAGATGAGGAAACACAGGTGAATATCATGACAGAGAGAACTTGGGAAGCTATAGGGAGGCCTGCTATGATTCCTTCATTAGGAGGAATAGGAATATTCAAAGGAAAGATGATAAACCTATGTGGAAAGCTCAGCTAGATACCTATGAATGCCAATGGAACTCCGACAGAGGAAGATTTTGAAATTATTAAATTTATTGAGAACTGTGCCCCATTTACCATGCTATTAGGAAAACCTTGGATTGAAAGAGATCACGCCAAAAGGCAAGAAGAAGAAAAAGTTTTAGAGCAGAAGAAGAAAGAGTTAAAATAATTCATGACTAGAAGGATCACACACTTGATTGAAGAACATAAGAACATATCGAAGCTATTTAACACCAGAGACTCGGATGTTGAAGTTGCAAGAACACTAGAAGACCCACATAATATTGAAGTACCTATTCCAGATAAATAAGAAGGATCACCCTCGAATCTTAGGAAAGAATCTTAACAATGCCAAGTAACTAAGCCAAAAGGAGATAAGAATCAGAACGAAAAAAGGCCTACCGAGAGGAAGTTCACTGGGAAGAAGGCTAGAAAGCTAAGTAAGAAGAGAGCTATGATTGACAAGTTGTAGAAGGTTCCAGAGGGAACCTCGCAGAAGAAAAAATTGCAAAATTGGAGCTTTGATGGGATATCAGAACAACGACACATGGCACTTCGCCATGGCGAAGAAATATAGCCATTGGGGACATTACAACCATTAGACCAATGCTCCAAATAGGTAGAAAGAAATTTGTGGATAGACAACTTGCCATCCAATCATTGGGACTGCGCCATAATGGACATAACAGAGTTAATGAAGGCTTCATACCCATTGCAAGCAACCCGTTGCTGAGTTACCTATTTATCCCGTCGTGCCATGCACCGAGAACATTTTTTTCCAACCGAGAGTTTGAGCCCACAGACTAAGTTGATTTTATACAGTGATCATTGCACTCTTACTGTCTATTCCATTACTCTATCTATGTTACTCCCCAAACCCGAGATTGTTAACCCCAAGTGTGTATGTCGGATGAATTGAGCGCTGTAAAGAAAGTTGTTGAAGAAGTTCTGATCAACCTCATGACTGAAAGAGTCATGTCGATGTCTATAGGTGTACAAGAATCATCGATGAGAGGACTTCCAACCTCTCTGTCCACTTCTTGTGGAGCTGGACCATCCTGACCATCAGATGAAAAGTGAACCAAGCACAGGGATGATCTAGCGAATGCCAAATTGATCCTGACCATATTACTCACCTATATTCCACCTCTGAGTAGCGCAATAAATTGAGACAGTTTGCCCAGATATTTTGAATACACCTTGGTTACGGCGTACCTCCCGAAGGGGATACGCACAGTTCGAGTAGACCAAGATAAGATTGCAGCGTTGAAGTTTAGCGACTTCAACCTCAGAGATTGCAAAGTCTATAACATGCTCGCCCCACATAAGTACATGACCATAACTAAGGGGAAGAATTCAAAGATAATCCCCCAGTCATGGACTATGAACCTTGTGCAGTCCACCTTGCTGAATGTCATGAAGATTCCCCACTTTGGTAGACACCAGGAAGTCAATGCCCGTGTCAAGTTGCTGCTTTCTTTTTACTATGGTGGATATTTGTGGCTAAACTGCTGTATAAAATTTGATCTGACGCTGATCAATCAGATCACGGGCTTGAGTATGCAAGGACCTATTCCATAAGAGTTTTACCCAGAAAAATCCATGGATCGCACTCTAGCACATAAGATCAAGGACAGTTATGGCGATGTCAAGAAGGGCACACAAGGCTACAAGGTAGCTTCTATCCAGAGTGGCGCAGTGCACCTCACCTGTCAGTTGATTGTAGGGAAGTTAGTACAAAAGAAATGACCTACCCAAGTCACCGGTTTTGTAGTCGACCTCGCAGGGAAGTTCACTGAAGGCCTTCAGATGAACTGGGCGAAGTACCTAGTGAACCAATTGGAACTCGAATGCAGAGAAGCATAGGATCACGGATATGAATTTCATTTCAGTTGACTCTTGATCCTGATATCTTTTATTTCCTGGGAGATGCTGGAAGGTACGACCTTCCCGAACATCCAGCCATTTGAACCACTGGCTGCGAAGTTCAGTACACTATGGTATTCAAGCGATATGAATAAACATTGGCAGTCAAATGCTGTTTGTCATACCTACTACAATCAGCTGAAGATAGCCATACAGTCCGAGCCTCGCATGACTCCAAACACTCTGCACCGATTTAGGCCTTTGATGAAGTTCAATGCAGATTGGCATTTTATTTACATCACAGCACGCACCGACAAACACAAGAAACAACTTCAGTCCTACTACAAGCTGACGGAGGAGGACTTGGAGGAGATCACTAAGGACTAGTTGACAAGCCTCCTTATCCCAGCAGACTCTGCGGAGATATTTGACATCGACATCCCAAAAACTACACAAGATACACCTAGACCTAGAAGGACAAAGAAGACCGAAGAGGTCCAAGAATTAGACAACTCATCCGCGAAAACTGCTTCCATATCACTAGAGCAAGGAAGTGATGGTGAAGAGTTAGATGAAAAATAGGTTGAACATAAGCAAGTATATGAGGTTGATCCCTTGAAGAAGAGGAAAGGTTCACCTCCGAAACCTTCCTCCCGGAAGAAATCGAAGGCTACCATGACCAAGATGCAGACTGTTCTCACCTCTGATGACTTTGACTTCCTCATAGAAGTCCTACAAGATGCTTCACTGGAAATAATAGAGAAACAAGATGCAAAGCAAGAGGAGATGTATGATCGAATTGAGACTGAAATCTGAGGGGTACAATAGGCCCTACAGTCCAGCTGTGTAGTCTCCACTTCGCCGGGAGAACCAGAATTGGGAGATGAGCCAACTCAACTCCACTTCCTAGCCGATACAATCAAAGCTCACCTTCGACGGGCACATGAAGAAATAACGCAAGCCACCCAGGATTTGACACAAGTACAAGGAGTACTCGTAGAGAAACACAGTGATGTAGAATAGGAAAATATTGCTCTCCAAGCGAAGTTTGATGAAGAAAAAGCACAACTACAACAAGAAAAGGAACAGTTGCTCGCAAAGCAACTTGAAGTAAAAGAAGCGGTAAAGAGAGCACTTTGCTCTATGATAGTCTTAGAAATCAAGGCAAAAGACTGAGTTACACAGTAGGTGAACCAGCTCGCAGAAGCCATCCAACAACTACAACAACGCATAGCATATTTGGAGCTATGCACTATACCTGAGACCCCACAAGATGTAAGATACCAAAGAGAAGCAACCGTCAGGAGTGCAGTTGAAAGGATAAAGGATCTTACCCTGGAATGTAAGCAACTCACTGATCACAGTGCCTAGACCTATAAACAACTCACGAAGAACCTGAAACTGAAGGCACTGGAGTCACAACTCTAAGAGGTGAAGTATCAAGCCGAAAAGATACAGGCGCAACTGAAGTCCCTGTCAGCTGTGGAAATAATGAAGTGCTCCCAAGAGAAATGCACTACCCAACAAAAAATCCATACTATCCAGAGCAGAGTTATGGAGGTAAATGAGAGGCTCCAACCCGTACAAGACAAGGCCTATAAATTGTTTATAGAGGTAGAAGGCCAAGGAGCAGAGTTAGAGAAGGTTGTCACTACAGCTGAAAAATGTCTAGAGGGACCTATCAATGATGCATTCATCCAAGAGTTCACTGAAAAGGAAGCTATAACATAGGAGCAAGTCAAAGCAGCTTGAGACAAGCTCGAGGCATTCGAAGAAGAACTAGTCAGACCAGAGTGACTCGGGATGAGTCACAGGTGAGTGTTGGGGGCCTGTTGGCCCTTGACCAAATTTTGGGAGATCCTTGGTCAAGTTGACCTATTTTGGGACTTCGACAACCTATCAAAGATGGATTGCAAGACAAAGCAGAGATTGCGGGATCTCGACCCCTTTTTGGGATTTGGGAATATGTAATGGGTATGGGATGTCGGCCCATGGCTTTACCCATGTTTAGGCCTATTTTTTAAAGTATAAATAAGTAGCTAGGTGACATAAGTAGGAGGCCAATAAGAAAAATGATAAGTGCAAGTATGGTTTGTAGATGCTCTGTGCATATTGTGAGAAACTTGTAGAACAAAGTGAAAGTGGTTGTAACAGACTGTGAAAGGCTTTGTGCTAGACCTAGCTCAGGGAAGGAGGATCTGGCGAGGTGCACACAGATCTCCTGTCCTATGAAGAGTAGGGTTCTTGTGGCTCTGTGCATGTAGATGACTGATTGAAGCTAATAAAGAAGAAGAGTTGGTGGACGTAGCCCCAGGGTGGGGGTGAACCACGTAAACACTGTGTTATTCTGCTCTGTGGGATGTTCTCATATGTCTTTACTTGCTAAGTGTTTTGATATAGATAGATAGATCTGTTTGTGCTTTGTGCTTATGATGAATCTGGATGTTATATCTGATACAGGTGAATGTGCTTAGTGCTTGAATCTGCTATATCTGATCCATTTCTCTATGCTAAGTGCTCAAATACATTAGATCCAGGTGAATGCTGCGATGCTCTGTTTTCTCTACGGAGTAGATATTGGTTAAATAATAACGAACTAACGGTGCTAACTGCTCTATTAAGTATTGTAATCACATATCTATATCCCAACTAAGGTTGCAACAACCTGAGTCTTGCAACCACTCCTGCCTTTACCTCAGGTGAGACTTCATCTTCTTCACAGGTGTTGCTGAAAGGGCCGATAGTTAGGGTTTTGTTGGTGCGCTGTTGTAGCATTGAACCCTGGGTCCGCCCTTGTGCCAACAAAAATTGTTCAAGTTGTTCAACGTTGTTCATCACTACATCTTATTATGCAGAACCACCATTATTTCCGATTGCAACCCCATGCAACATATCCTTACTCGAAAATTGTTGGGGGGATAGTTATTCTTCAGGAGTTTGATTTTGAGTTTGAACGCGCCTATTCAAAGAAGTATTTGGTTTTTTCCGAATTGATATGTGATATTTCCTCTACTGAGACAGAAAATGTCGTAGAGGATTCCTTACCTAACGAATCCCTCTTTTTGATTAGTTCTGATGACGTATGGTACGTAGATATTATCATCTATCTCCAAACCCAAACTTTCTGGCATGATCTTTCTAGTACAGATTGTCGTCGTATACGGTATCAAGCTCGTTAGTACATTATCCTTAGTGATACCCTTTACCACCATGGTATTGATTCCATATTTCGACGATGCCTCACCTACGATGAAGCTGAGAAATCTTTGAATGACTGTCACTCTGGAGCATGTGGTGGTCATATGTTTGGGTATGCCATTGCCCAAAATATCTTACGAGCTGGTTATTTTTGGCCTTTGTTGTTTAAGGATTTCATTACTGTCGTCCAGAAATGCCACGCTTGTCAAACCTACAACAATAAGATCTGATCTCAACCTGTTCCCCTTCAACCTGTAATTTCCATTGGTACATTTTCTAAATGGGGCATTGACTTCATGACATGTAACCCTCACTCAGCCGGGGGGCATGGATATATTATTGTAGCTGTGGATTATTTCACTAAATGGGACGAGGTGATGCCTACATTTGATAATACCGGAAAAAATGCAGTGCTATTCATATTCAATCATATCATTACTAGATTTGGTGTCCCTCAAGCCATCATTACTGATCACGATAATCATTTTCACAATTTTATGATGTTTGAACTTACTGAAAAGTTGGGTCTTCGCCATGAAAACTCAACCCCCTATTATCCACAAGCCAATGGCCAGGTTAAAGCAATTAACAAAGTTCTCACTACTATGCTTCGACGAATGATAGGAATTCATAAGTCAAATTGGAAAGGATGTTGTTCTCATCATTATGGGCCTATCAGACATTAGTTAAGTCTGCCATGGCATTCACACCTTTCTAGTTAGTATATGGTATCGAAGCAATATTTCCGATTATGAGATACCATCTTTGAAACTAGCCGTCGAAATTCTCCCTAACACTTCTGCTAAAGAGGAACATGTTTTGTATTTGATTCAATTATATGAAACCCATCGTGATGCTGCCTTATTTATCGAAACTCATAAAAAACATGTCAAAGACCAATACGACAAGAATTTCAAACCACGTGTTTTTTCTGAAGGTGATCTAACTATTCTTTACGAGAAAGATCGTGATTTACTAGGGTCCGGTAAATTTGAGCCCATGTGGCGAGGTCATTATATTGTGAAACAAGTTTTGGTGAAGGGAGCTTATGAGATGGTATATTATGATGGATTTCCTTTGAGTGAACCCAAAAATGGGCTTTACTTGAAGAAGTACTATGCTTAAGTCATCTTTTCACGAGTGTTGTGTATTTTTAGTGTATCATACTCTTGTGTGATTTTTTGTTGTTTGGTTCAACCTTTTGACTGCTTACCTTGCATTGTGCTTGGTTTCTAGATATCGATGTCTTCACTACCATACATTGGCTTCGTTGATGGAGCTAGTCGCAGTACTAAAAAATTAGCATCTGTTGCTTGCGACATTTATGCACCTACGGATGAACTAATCAGTCTACATGGTGTATGCCTTGGTCGTGCAACCAACAATATCATGGAATAAAATGCAGTTATCGAGTTATTGATTGAAATTGTTTCACTTGGAATCTGCCATCTTGTTGTACGACTCGATTCACAGTTGGTAGTACTACAATTGAGTAATGTTTATTCTATCCGAAGTCCTACTTTGTTAAGGGTATATTTACGAATTCGCCTCTTGGAACATCATTTTGATTACATTGAATATCAACACATTCCTATATGTCTAAATACATTAACATATGCATTAGATAATTATGTGTTTGACAGACATTTGAGACATTTATAAAATCCAATCACACTTTGTACATAAAACAAGTAAGCTAGTAGGAGCCTCATCTTAGTAACGACAAAAGTTTACAAAAAGTGTTTTTGTTCGAAGACCAAAATATCAAAAATGTGAAGCACATGGCTTCATATATAATAGAGCATCAAGGATGTTTCTCACTATAACACGTAACTTCCCATGCTACTCTACGGAGTAGTCGACCGATGGATGCAGGCACACCCACTATGTGGCATTGGTAATTCCTAGGAATCTCATCTATTGTGGCATCGTGGACATTCATTGTGAGTCCCTCCAGATTTTGTTTTATGGCCTCTAGTTCAACAAAAACTACTCATGTTACGACACCCTCTCCCCTCGTCTCTAGATAGGGGCTGAACCTGGAGGATGATTAGGTCCCACATCTACATCATCGAAGAGAACTTGATTAGTCATTGGATAAACAACATAACAAACATTTTATGTCATTAAAAATAACAAAAACATTATATAAACAAAATTTCCTTCTTACCTATGTCCCCCCACTGGGAACCTTTGGGTACCCAACGTAGGCATAATCATCGACCATGAGAATTTAAGTCCTCATCCACTTGAAGAAGACATCGTTATACCTGACGATGTGACCGCCTCCATGTCGGGCCATGAGGTCTACCCACCTCTTCATTCTCGGATCCTATGGAGCAGGTATACCCCACTCTACCTGCAAGCATAAAATTGGGACCCTCTCGAGGAAGAAGGATACCAAAATAGACCCGTATTCGAATTTGTTACACATCAAAATCACTCATTACGATGATGGCCTAGTGTTGTCATTACCAATGTCACAAGTGTTGCATTTTGGCCGCAAGTGTCACAAAAATCATACTGTCATATTGCCTATGTCGTGTCTCAGACAACATTATCAAAAACACTTGAAAGACACCTCAAAAGACTGGTTTTGAAGAGGAGAAATCATTTGACAAAGAGTACAAGTATTTTGCCATGGAAAAAACCACTCAAAAATCAATTTTGGAAGGCAACGCTCCCCTATACATTGTCTGGGAGTGCCAGTGCTCTGTACCCTCTTTTGGGGGAGTGTTGCAACGCTCTGTGCCCCATTCTAAGGGAGCATTGGCCTTTTTTGAGAAAATTTTGGACTGTCAAGGAAAATCAGGGAAGAATCCCTTCATCTCTGGAGTTGGTTGGATTCAGATCTGAGGTCAAGGCTCAATCTTAGGGAAGATCCACAACTGAAGGAGAAGGATCCTCAACCTATCCCAAGAATATCTTAAGTGGTTAGGCCTCTCCAAGCCTAGATAAGGAGGCCTCTTCATGGTTAAAAGGGGAGACATTGAAGGCATCAAACTTATGATCTCATAAGGGAGATATCATTGAAGCATCATCATTTCGCGTGGATTACTTGAGCAAAGGGTTGGACAAGGAGAGTTGGAAGAGGTTGTTGCACCTTCATCAATGGTCTGTAAGTATTCTCTGTTGTTCTCATCAATATACATATGTGCTTATCCTGTTTCTTTCAAGGTTGTGCTTGTTCTACATGAACTTGTCTCTATTAGATAGATCTGGTTTCAAGCTAATCTTAGTAGAATAGGAAGTTTGTTTTGTCCTTGTTTGTTTGCAGGACTTATCGAGGATCTTGGGGATCAAATCTCAAATCGGACTGTGCGAGGATGAACATCATTTAAAAGGTACACCTTTCTTCCTCTTCTCTATACTTTAGTTTAACTAGGTTTAAAAGGATGTCAGTGACCAACGTTATCACCCTTTTTGTCTTGGTCTTAGGAGTATAGAGCCCAAAAGGGAATCCACTTGTCCGTAGGGGGATTCTCATGTAACAAAAATT
Organism: Picea engelmannii; assembly: GCA_009831015.1. Lineage (NCBI taxonomy): Eukaryota > Viridiplantae > Streptophyta > Pinopsida > Pinales > Pinaceae > Picea > Picea engelmannii. Next base: position 209,114 of record ML789629.1, on the reverse strand, counting down.
GGTGACTCCATTGGAGTTGGTTGGATTCGAATCTGAGGTCAAGGCTACATCTTAGGGAGGATCCATAACTGATGAAGAAAGATACTCAACCTATCCCAAGAATCTCTAAGGTGGTTGGGTCTCTCCAAGCTTATATAAGGAGGCCTTCTCATGGTGAAAGGGAGATAAAGATGGAGAGATACCAAACTTATGATCTCATGACTGGTATTGAGATAGTAGTTTAGAGGCATCAAAATTATGATCTCATAAGGGAGATGAACAGTAAGGCATCATCATTTTGATTGTGGATTATTGAGCAAAGGGTTGGATAAGGAGAGCTGGAAGAGTCTGCTTCACCTTCATCAAAGGTCTGTAAGTATTCTCCATTATTCTCATTAATATACATATATGCTTGGTCTGTTTCTTTCAAGGTTGTGTTTATTCTACATGAACTTGTCTCTATTAGATAGATCTGGTTTCAAGCTAATCTTAGTAGAATAGTAAGCTTGTTCTGTCTTTGTTGGATTTACAAGACTTATCGAGGATCTTGGGGATCAAAGCTCAACTCGGACTGTGCGAGGACGAACATCGTTATTTCTGTTACATGAGAATCTCCCTGTGAACAATTGGATTCCCTCTTGGGATCTAGAATCCTAAGACCAAGACAGAAAGGGTGCTAACATTGGCCACTGACATCCTTTTAAACCTAGTTAAACTAAAGTATAGAGAAGAGGAAGAAAGGTGTACCTTTTAAATGACGTTTGTCCTTGCATAGTCTGAGCTGAGCTTTGATTCCCAAGCTCCTCAATAAGTCCTGCAAACAAACAAAGACAGAACAAACTTC